>JAPEIX020053691.1:0-11401 GCA_026122405.2 Zoanthus sansibaricus | reverse complement strand
TGAAATTCCCATGGAATCCTCATAAAATTGGTGGTTAAAATGTCAAAATCCAATCAAAATCCCATGAGAATCCTATGAAATCCTATTAAATCAAATGAATCACATTCAATCCCTATTAAATCCCCATAAATCCGTATAAATCTCTATAAATCCTTATAAATCCCTATAAATTTCCAAATCCCCATAAATCCCCATAAATCCCCATAAATCTCTATAAATCCCTATAAATCCCTATAAATCTCCATAGATCCCTATAAATCCCTATAAATTTCCATAAATCTCCATAAATCCCTATAAATCGCTATAAATCTCCATAAATCACCATAAATCCCTATAAATCTCCATAAATCCCTATTAAATCCCCATAAAATGGTTGGTTGAAATCCCATCTCAGCGGAAGAACGAGGTGATCAGCTCGGCGATCGCCGAGAAGGACGTGGGGAGCAGGCCTCACCAGGAGACATTTAGGGGGCAAGTGGTTGTTGCAAGGCCCCATTTTTTGCTTCAAATGTGAAACAAATAATGGATACAAGAGTGGTACATTCTTACCCAACTTGTTTGTTTTACCTGTTTGCAATGGCATAATGGCCCTTCCCATGCCATCTCATGGGAGCCCGCACTGACCCAGTGTTTGCTGGAAGCTAACCTGCGATAGACTAGTGTCCTGTCCCAAACACCTGCTCCAGAAGGTATTTATTCATTCGTTTCTTCTGATAACTAGGATGGTACAAAATCCTCATACGTAAAGGCTGATATTTGTTTACATTTTCCCTTTATTAGCATATGTGCACCAGTTTCTAATAAGGTTACAAAAACTGAAGCATTGTATATTGAGAGTGTTTGTAAAACAAAAATCTTCTGAAAATATGAGAGCGATCAGCTAAATATTGTTTCTGTGATGTTATGTAGATTTTAAAGAAAATGTATGGTTCATTAACTGTTTTGCCACCCAGCTGTTTTGAGTATTTTGGAACCGCCGTATCTTTAGAAAATGCTTGAATAGCATCAAAGCTTTCATCTCTTTATTCGTTCGACAAGCTTTGTCAGGTTTTAAACTTAAATCTTATAAATCTTTGATCGCTAGCTACCTAGAGTTGTATGCTAATGAAGCAGAATGTAACAATGACGTCAGCAAAGATTCACCTCTGGCATTCCAGTGCTGTGGGTGTATTGAGCCATTAGCAACAGGTAATGTATCCTGGTTGCCAATTACAAGAACCAGGCTCAATGAACGGCCGTATATCCGGGGTGCCAGTTACAAGAACTATATTTGGTGAGTGGCCGTATATTGGGGATGCCATCTACACAAGAACCAGGTTCAGTGACTTGCCATAAAATTATATCCAGAGTGCCATCTACAAGAACAAGGTTGAAAGAATCTAATAAGTTTATCAATTCATTAATTTAAGAATCAAACGAAAGTATGAATAAAAACTCAGGATTTTGCTGAAGGATTCTTGCAGATCATTAACCCTAACCTTGCTAACCAAGACACAGCAAGCTTTATAAATAAAATAGGTTGATTGATTTGAAGGCCCGGTAACCCGAAGTTTATTATGCTCAAAAAGGTTTGCCCTGCTTTGGAAAAAATTTGAGCAGTAGTAAAATGTTATGTGAGGACCTTTTCAAAGAATGTTTTGGTAGACTAAAATTTGCTTAGAAGGTTGTGTTTCTTTAACATACTTGAAGCTTCTTTTCATCCAAAGTTGTTGCGCTAAAGAACAGGTCAACCATCTTTACGCTTGGCAGCCGTGGAAGTGTACTGACCACAGAACTGGAAGATCCAATCATTGTACCTCATGCAGCACAGAAGACAGAGAGAAAGGTAATAAATAAACCTGATTATTTTATTATGATTAGTTTTGTTTTGTGCTATTCAGGTCTTTTAAGAAATTGTAAAAACGTTTTTAAAGATGCTTGATTCTTCCTCAGTTATGCAATGAATAAGACAATTAAATTTATTTTCCTTTGTTTGAAACCATTATCATACATTACCATAGCCAAAGATTTAGAACAATAAAATATAAGCAAAGAATAAAATTGATTCACGACTTATATATAAATGTTTCACACTACAGTTCAACTGGATTACAAGAAAGCAAAACATCGTTATTCTAATAACAACAATGAAATCATAGATGGTATACAAATCGAAGACAAAAGTGAATGTAAAATTCTTTTGCACACCCAGAGTGTATGGGGAAACGTAGAACTAAACAACTGCGGAAACAAATATTAGGTTTGCAGCCAATATTTGTAATATACAAAAAGATTGACGTCACAGAAAAGGAAATTGAAGTATACAAAGTCGTTGAATCCACGCATGAGCTGAAGATCGTTACAGAAGAATAACAGCCATTCTACAACCAAGACAACAATGCATTTGATATAAAAAGAACAAAAGTTACAGAGCTACCTCCTACATAAACGCATTTCTAAAGATAGTGTTGAAGATAAATACGCGAAAAACAAAATCTGGCATATGTTAAAGACATTTCTGCAAAACAACGTGCAAAAGTACTTATTAGCAAACATAAAACATTACATCGATCAAAAATATCGTTACACGTTAGAATGTTGATGAAGTTATTTTTTCGGCGAAAATCTAAAATCGTCTTAACTTTGAAGCTTATTTTTGATGTAGCAAGGTCGCGTTAACCTACAAATCAGTAAAGTTAATCAATGAAAATGACGAAAATTCTAGGCGTGTTGGAACCCTGCGTAGACTTTTACATTTACAAGTGTGAATAGGGTCCTTTGCAAACCGCTTTGTTTTTGTCAACCAAGACAAGCACGATGGTGATTATTTACCGTTATGCTCAAAGAGAGAATAATGTGCATTTTTGGCCTAAATTCTTGGAATTTATGGTCCATAAATATCAAGGATGTGTATAAAATGTTTCAAGAGTTAACTTTATATCGTATCTATAGGCTCGGAGTTAATGTAGTTAGCCCACACTGATCATGTATCTATCTGTGACATCCTTAATTTTAATTGAATTAAAATCAGCAAGTTAATTATCATTATTGCTATAATTCTTGCTGTTCATTTTCCTGTTTTCTGGATTAGTAGCACATTAATAACGTAACTGATGTTATTAGTATTATTCTTTGCAGTATTCCTACGAGAGCTTGTTCCGTAGTCAACATTACTCTTTGTTGGACAACAGTTGTCGTGAGTTTCTTTTCCTCGCCGATTTCTTTATGGTCCAGGGAAATTCAGCGCGGGACTTATTCACCAGTGTGTTTGGCAAGACACTTTCTCTGTTTTTGGTAAGGCGGATTGGCCTTGAATTGACCGTACAATTCAATTATAATTTTGCTTTAACCTTGACATCATAAATATATGGGTATAACGTTTCAAATCATCTTTATATATCTTTAGAAACACGATGTTCATTATTGATTGGAACTCATGATAATCCGTTGAATTCTTGAAACGGCTCAATTTAGAACGCTGTGAATTATTAACTGGAACAGATATCTACAATTATTATAATAGTATCTCAGAAATTCACTTATTTAATTTATTCCGCTGCTTATATCCACTTTGAATTCATTAGTGATTCTAGCAATTTCATTGTTTTCCAGCAGCGTAAATAGCACTACTTTGAGAAAGTGTTTGTTTAGTCACATGATTTGAATCAGCTAATAACAAAGCAGAAATAGTAGCTAACAGCTACTAACAGAAAAATTATTGAAGTAATGGTCGATTCTTTGGTTTGAAAGGTTGGTTCAAATTGGTGTTAATTGGTAGTTGGTAAAAAATGCATATTGTTTGACAGTAACATTGCTTTTTACTACGCTAAGGTTACGGTACCTTTAAGCAGTATTAACAGTTTTTTACTTATATCTTCTTTGTTTTACATCACACACCCTTCAACCTATACACCGTTGGAAAGATTATTAATGGTATAAATTGTTTTTTCGAAATTATTTTTGTAAGTGAAGACTACCTCATTAATTTAGACTGGAAAGTTTTTCTTTGCGGAGTTCCAACTAACCAACATTTTAATTTCTGGAAATATTTTTTTGTTGTTAAAAAATTAGTTTAACTTAAATTCCAAAACGATGTCAGGGATTTTGGATAGCATGCGACATTAAATTTTCAGAGCTGACTCAACAAACTTTATGTTTCAAAGACGTAAATGTTAGAATTAACTTTATAAAAAGAAAACTAAATTGAATTTCAAAATTTCCTGACACCGTTTTGGTGCTCATGGTATATGGTATCATTTTGCCAAATATTGTGGCGATAGGTGAAAAATTGATTGAGTTAACTTTTTTGATAACTGCCTATAGAGTTAAATTTTGGTTCGAGAAAAACGCATTTGAAATAACACCGCCAACTTTTTTGTTTACTTCCTGTAACAGTTTCACTTGAAATATCTCAAGAACCAAATTAGTATTTGGAAAGATTTTGTTTACTTTTGCGTTTCAGAGTGTACCTTAACCTTAATCCAAGTTAATTTTAAGTTAATATCGATTAAGTTAATATTATTCATGTCTTATTTAGCTGAAGCTTCTACACACTACATTTTTGAGTTAACTTGTAAACCCTGTGATTAACATTTGCAGAAACAGATGGATAGCTATGTGGAAAACTGTTATGACTCCATTGGTATTTTTCTATGTATACATATCATTCATCGTTATCGCATCTTGATGCACAAGAGAAATGTGCCTGCACTTGATAAGTAAGTCATTAAGAAGAATGCTTCTTCTAAACAGCAGCTGAAGGAAAAAGTAGAATAGATATAATTGGATAATTTCTCTCTCTTCCTCGTCTTTACTATTTTCATATGTACTTTACATTGTTAAGTGTCTTTAGAGAGTTTTTTATGTTGCTTTGCTGCAGGTACTGGGAAACGTTGCTGGAGATGTTGTGGCCTCGTTTCACCTACGTTGTTGAGTTAAACATTGAAAGCATTAGAACCACTGATCCTCAGAAGCTTGGGACAATCGACATCAGGCCTCACTATGTAAGTAAAACTAGAAGTAGTGCTAGTGGTTATCATATAAACACAAAGCTGTCATTGGCCAATTGCAAGAATAGATGACGTGACTGGTTGCGTAAGCAAATATTTTTAGCATGATCCATGGCGAATATCCAAAATTTCTGCTCGACACAAATATTTAGCTGAGACATAATAATTTCTTGTTTTATTTTCTATGTATAAAATGTCTTTACCCTTCTAATGGTGATGGCAAGATATTTCTTCATAGTGTAATTTGCATTTAAAGTTGGGAAAAATCACTTTTGGATTGCCAGCTTCACCGAGTGATTGGAAATTGGTAACTATATTATTTTCTCGTCCACGACGTCAAAAGCAGAATTCAATAGCGAGAGTTTGTCCTATTTTTATATATCTGTTCAATTTACCTAACTACAACACACCTCGTTAAACCATATTTTACAATAAAATGGGACAGATAAAAACCGGACCGGTCTTCGTTTGAGTTTTTCTTTTAGCCTCTCCTAGTCTTATAAGCTATATAAAAAATATCTTGCGATTGCAAAACGGTCACAACAAACGAAAATTGATTGAAGAACTTCAGTAGCACGTACGAACTACTTGCCAACAATTTTCAATGTCTTTCGATGGACGAGTGACACATTACAAAAGGTTTTATTTTAGTGCACTGCAAGAATGCTTAATTCGGCGTGAGTATTTTTCTCATATTTTAATTTACTAATTTACCATCTTATGCTTTTTGTTTCCGTAATATTTTAGACGGAGATTAAGCTAAATGCAATCAGAAATCCGTTTATGGTAGAATCAGAATTTTGTTACCTAAACACGATGAAATAGCTTATACAGACTTGGTTCAATTATTATATTTATGTTTTTATCTGGTATAGCTATATTATTTTACTGCCATCTTTTAGTTAAACAAATTCTTGTGTTCTCCAGATTACCCGCCGTTATGCAGAGTTCTCAGCAGCAATAGTTAGTCTAAATCAGAGTTTTCCGGATGAAAAGGTTAGGCCAGCTCCATACAGTTGAGCAACTTTCTCCTTAGACAAATTGTATTGTCGAGATGTGTTGACATATACCAAGTCCTGCTAATTAAAAAAGCCAAACCGTTTCCTTGTGCCAAAAAAGGTTTTCACAGTCTTAAGAATCATTGTTATTGATGTTGATGAGCTTATTACTATTTAGATTCTCCTTCTCAGGGACTTCTTCTTCTGGTCATGATTTTTACTATTATCGGAAATAATTACAAGGAAGCCTTGTACTCGAACATGCTCATGTTGAGTGAAAACATTTGTTTTTTAATAAAACCGTGTGTTTTATTGCCTTGATTTTTAATAGCATTATGATGATGAGGAACTATATTTTTTACCAAGAAATGTATTGAATTAAACAAGGTTATAAATTGTTTTTCTCATTTTTAACAGGTAAACAAAGTCCTGGCTGCATTGCAGGCGGAAGTAGAAAATTTTATTTTGAAAATGGCTGCAGAGTTTCCCCTGCGTAAAGAGCAGTTAATCTTCCTCATAAATAACTACGACATGATGTTGTCGGTGTTAATGGTGAGTTCAATAGTAGAGGCCAAAGATATGATAATTGTAATAACTGGCCTCAATGTAATAACCTATATATGGCCTCAGATGTAATAATATTACATTTGCTGCCGACACTTGGTACAATTTCATATGCACTTCAGGTAATAATCATTTGTCCATTCTAAGATAACTCTTCCCTTTTAAGGACTTTTGTTGCTTTCGCATTCCTGGCTACCTTTAGTTTTTAATTGCTTTTGCAAAACACTTACAATAGCATGGTTGATTTTGCAGAGCTGCATCATTATCTGCTTATCGTTGTTTCATTAGGCTGCCAAAAGATCAATTTTTGAGTTCTTTGGGGAACGTGACATCGCACTCATAAAATGTGACAATGAATCTATCACCTGCTGATGAGACCTAACTGTCCTTCGCTGCTAAAACACACTGTTATTATTCTTAAGTAACTTTAGTGTCCATTATTTTAGTGACTTCATGTTAATACTAGTAAATCTGTGCTATTGTGGTAATGGAGGTAGTGGTTGTATGGTGAGGTGATGATCAGAGGGAGGGCTTTGATAGTGGTAATGTTGGTAATAGTAATTGGTTGGATGGTGAGGTGACGATCTGAGGGAGGGCTGTGATAGTGGTAATGTTGGTAATAGTAATTGGTTGGATGGTGAGGTGGTGATCAGATGGAGGGCTGTGATAGTGGTAATGTTGGTAATACTAATTGGTTGGATGGTGAGGTGATGATCAGAGGGAGGACTGTGATAGTGGTAATGTTGGTAATAGTAATTGGTTGGATGTTGAGATGGTGATCAGAGGGAGGGCTGTGATAGTGGTAATGTTGGTAATAGTAATTGATTGGATGGTGAGATGATGATAAGAGGGAGGGCTGTGATAGTAGTAATGTTGGTAGTGGTAATTGATTAGATGGTGAGGTGGTGATCAGAGGGAGGGCTTTGATAGTAGTAATGTTGGTAATAGTAATTGGTTGGATAGTGAGGTGATGATCAGAGGGAGGGCTGTGATAGTGGTAATGTTGGTAATAGTAATTGGTTGGATAGTGAGGTGGTGATCAGAGGGAGGGCGTTGATAGTGGTAATGTTGGTAATAGTAATTGGTTGGATGGTGAGGTGGTGATCTGAGGGAGGGCTTTGATAGTGGTAAGGTTGGTAATATTACATGGTTAGATGGTGAGATGGTGATCAGAGGGAGGGCTTTGATAGTGGTAATGTTGGTAATATTCATTGGTTTTATAGTGAGATGGTGATCAGAGGGAGGGCTTTGATAGTAGTAATGTTGGTAATATTAATTGGTTGGATAGTGAGATGGTGATCAGAGGGAGGGCTTTGATAGTAGTAATGTTGGTAATAGTAATTGGTTGGATGGTTAGGTGGTGATCTGAGGGAGGGCTTTTATAGTGGTAATGTTGGTAATATTAATTGGTTGGATAGTGAGATGGTGATCAGAGGGAGGGCTTTGATAGTGGTAATGTTGGTAATAGTAATTGGTTGGATGGTGAGATGGTGATCAGAGGGAGGGCTTTGATAGTGGTAATGTTGGTAATAGTAATTGGTTGGATGGTGAGGTGGTGATCAGAGGGAAGGCTGTGATAGTGGTAATGTTGGTAATAGTAATTGGTTGGATGATGAGGTGATGATCAGAGGGAGGGCTGTGATAGTGGTAATGTTGATAGTGGTAGTTGGATGGTGAGATGATAATCAGTAAAGGAAAAGAATGAAGGAAAAATTGTATCAATGATTTATGAAAATTGTATTTGTTAGGAGACAATGGGCATGATAACGAATCACGTTGATTGTTTCATAGGAGAGAATAGCTGAAGATTCGGCTGAAGCTGAGAGTTTTCAGCAACTGCTGACTGCAAGAATACAAGAGTTTGTTGAGGAGGTTAGTTTGTACATATGCGTTGTAGAACATCAGTTTATCAGCCATTTGATGCCAGATGCATTGTAACAAATTATAAGTTGTACAGACAAAGTCATTGAAATGATCTCAACAACAGATTATTCAAGACGTTACAGTTTTTTAAAAAAAGGGGACTATGCCAGACCGGTCAGCATGACCGGCAATGGATCGTTTAGTTCGGTCAAGTCACCAATCTAACCGGACATTGTCCGTTGACGAGCTGTTATTTTACGCCCTGAACATATAAAACAATGTCACAAAAGATGGCTTGTGGGACTCGCTTTCCTTTTATTGCAGCGTAAATCCATTTTCCTTAGGTAAGGTTGCTCATTGTTTAGTAGAATGAAGTCATCGCTTAAGCATTGCTCTGTTGTTGATTGACGGTAATGTTGGAAATCTACAGACACTTAGTTGCGTTCCTTGTTAAGCGTTTCACACTATTTCACATGCACCTACAATCCTGTTAATGGATAAGTTAAGTTAATGAAACACCTAACACAAAATGCTAAAATCTTTTAAAACCCGTCCCCCTAGACAATGTTGGTAAAAGATAAATTCCAAATTGTGTACAAAAGCTAGAGAATTGCGTAAGATGTCGAAAAACTTTTTTTTCCGCTCAGTATTTCAACATTGTTGGGGGGAGAGGGGGTTATAAGTGATTAAATTGGTCCTTTTATTTTTTCTGTTACAGAGCCCGGCGGTTGGTCGGGCTGGTCTGTATGGACGGCGTGTTCACGGTCATGTGGTAGCGGCACTCAGGTTCGTGTCCGTTCGTGCACTGCACCGCGGCCATCTTACGGTGGACCCGACTGTGTAGGGAAGGAAAAGGAGTACAAATCATGCAAGCTTCACGACTGCTGTAAGTATCAGATGGCTTATCATAATCCCTAACTTTCTTTATTGCACTTTGAACTCCCAATCGTTTTAATGGTAAAGATGATAGTTTTTTGGTGGGTATTTCGGATTATGAAAAATTGTCGAAAATGTCGAAATTTAGGGAAAATTATGACTTTCCTCATTAAATACTTCAGTCGAAACACTGACAAGCGAAAAGCTAGCCATTTGATTCCGGTCATGGCGGTATTAATTTTTACTTTTTTTAGTCATAAAAACAAAAAGATTTTGTTCGTTCAATACACATAAAAATATTATAATTCCTCCCACATTGGCTCTCCGATAAATCTGTGGCATGTAAAAGTTTCAGGTAATTAAATGGAGACTGTTATTGTGTTATTGAAGTCCTACTTTTTGATTTAAGATCATGGCATATTTCGAACGTTATCGTGCGGATTTGAACAAGGTTAATCACGTATTTTGTAAGTTAGCTGCAGAAGCTTTATGAATTTGCATGCAAATTTCCTGAAGAAGCCTCGAACTCTTGTGAAGCAAGGTAATTTTTAGTTTGATAATACAAATATTACAAAGACATCCATAAACAATTTGATATAAAAGGCAACGATATAATTTTACTTTACTATAACTTTGTTATCTCGACAACATCGACAGAAAATGCAATTACAAATGGAATGGAAAATATACTGTGTTTGTGATAAAAAAACGTAGTTTTATGTCGTTGGCGTTTATTATCAATTGTGTATTAAATGAAGCTTTGAGTATAATACTCAATCGTATCGGATATTAAGTTAACCGATTTATAAACGTCTTTGTTTATCAAACCATCAACAGGTGATATTCCGTATATGGCGATTGGATGTTACCGTGACGAACACAGAGTGTATCGACCATTGCCCAAGCTGCTTTTTAGCGACAAGGAAAAAAACTTAGAAGATTGGCCGGGATATTTATCAGATGCGATTTGCAGGTTCGTATTGAGTCTTCTTCTCCATGCAACAAGACTTTCTCCACATTTACATCCGCCACATTCGATTCAGTATGAAATTCTCTCTAGACTTAAAACGAATAAAGACAAACCTATAAACTTATCATATTGCTAAATTACTTTTTTGGCTTATAACAAATATTTTACGAACGATGTATTCAAGTATCCAAGTAAAATTACTCGCTAAATCTGCGTCCACGTCCTGCCAAAAGAAAAACTATCAAAGGTTTAAAACGTACGCCAATCAGTTTCTAAAGCGCAGTCAGTTACATAAGCTATTTCCATCTGCATGTTTGTTCTCTTCTTTATCAAGTCATATTCTTCAAGGATTCTAAAACTTATTTTAAAAGGTATTCAGGGTCTTTAGACCAAGGAACAAGTTATTTCAATCGTTTTGGTTTATCATTTTAATTGTTCTAGGCTTTCATACCACTAATTGTTTGTTTCAATGCTTTGTTTTTTTCTATTGAAAGTGATTATAGTGGTTCATGTCAGGCCAAGTAAAAAGTAAATTTGATACTAGTTTATCAATTTCTAGACATCCCCATACTTTTTCTATTAACTTAAATAATTAACTTATGAATAGTAAGGTTCAGTTTTTACATCAGAACCATATTCTATCTCCAGATGTGCTCGCGAGACAAGACAGAATGGTTTCAGTCATTTTGGGGTGCAGAACATGGGCGATTGTTACTCAGGAGAGAGGGCAGGGGAGACGTTCTTCCAGGAGGGAGAGCGACTGCGTTTTACGTCACCACCCCAACCAAAACCTTGGATTGGATGTGTAGACAGCGAGATGAAGCCTTGTGTTCCTGGAAAACTTGAATGCTCTGGCCAAGAGCAATCCAATTATGTATTCACAATACGAGACAGTAAGTATTGTTTAATTTAACCACAGCCTGGTTAGCCCAGTTGGTGAGGCGCCAGTCTGCTGTGCGGGAGGATCGGGTTTAATTCTCGGCCGGACCAACACTCAGGGTATTAAAATAACTGAGGAGAAGGTGCTGCCTTTGCTCTAACATCTGTAAATGGTTAAACCTTCGCGTCTTCTCGGATAAGGACGTTAAACCGTAGGCTCAGTCTCTCGATCTCTCTGTCGAGGGACTTAAAAGAACCCACAC
>JAPEIX020053602.1:0-11403 GCA_026122405.2 Zoanthus sansibaricus | reverse complement strand
TGTATGCGGGATTTTTTTTCGTTAAAAATTTTTAAGCGTTGTTTTTTTTTTTTGGTATTTTTTCACATTTGGCGACGAAAATCCCTATCACTTTTTACCCAAATGCCCCACCCCCCCCCCCCCCCATCCTTCTCGGGTGGATCGGACAGGTGATGAGAAGAGAGGCAGACAATATCTCTCGTACAGCTCTCCACTGGACACGAGAGGGGAAGCGGAAAAGAGGGCGACCCAAAAACACCTGGCGTCGAATTGTGGAAGGGGAGCTCAAGACGCTCCATCACAGATGGGGGAACATTCAGAAGATGGCCCAGAACAGACAAGAGTGGCTCGGCGTACCTTTGTGGCTGCCTACATGCCAGACGGCATAATGGGCATAAGTAAGTACGTTCTATGTTTCAATATACTAATTCCAGTAAAAGATTTCATTCTTTAACATTTTACTAAACTGGATGATTAGAAATTATGTTTATTTATTTGTAAATCACAACATTCAGTAAAGTTTTACTTTTTTCAGCTTCAGCCTAAGCTTGTTTTTAAATTGTTCTTAATTTTCGGCCGATCTAAGTCTCACTGTTCTTATAGAACATGCGTGTATACTGATTAGATGGAGAAATGACAAAACGCATGGTGCATAATCACAAATGTGTTTCGGTTTGGTTTTCTTTGTGTTTCAATTTCTCGACACACTCTGCCAAAAGATCTTTTATAACATCTTCACAAAGTAACGCATTGTACTCCATGAGATGTGCGAGATTCTCAAAATTCTCCTTGCTGTAGTCAAATTTGAATGTTCCAAAGGACTCGTTCGGATCTTCGAAGATACGAAAATTCCCATCTACCTTGTCTTCTTCCGTTTCCCTTGGAACTCCTTCAATGAAAACATGAAATACTTTGTTCAGAAAGCTTGGTAGAACTATTAGTAAGATAAAATAAAGCAATACCATGAAATACTTTATTTCTTAAGCAGCTATATCTTCTCCCTGAACCCTCCCTTGATCATTCCTTCCAATGAAGGCTGTATGTTAAATATATGAAAACAAAATATAATAAGGCCTGTCAAAAAAATGATCGAAATAAGACACGGCCTTTAAATTACAGAGTATAGCCTCCCATTCGCAACACTGTAATCTTGGGATGTCACTAGCAACGAACATACGATACATACGATCAGCGGTTTGCGTCCATACAGTATCGAGAGATGTCACTAGCATTTCGTCACACGCAATACACGTGATAACGTCTCGTTTCTTCTCTTTACCAAAATTTAACTTTGCTTTTACCTGGTTTTTTGAAGTCTTTAAATGTAAGGTTGACCAGCACGATATGAAGAATGATGGGACAAGCTGGATCAGTTGGGTGTCTGAACACATAGTATTCTTTCATGCCCTCTCTTTTAAATGTCTCCTCGGCGTTGATTGGAGGAAAAGGGACACCATTCTCTTTTGCCCACTGTTCTGCTATTTCAAGTTCCTAACCAAATACAAATTAAAAAGACACATGTCACGTGTTGGATATCTGTTATATTAGTAGTAATCAAAGGTTAAGAAGTGAGTTCTATCGGATATGTAGTGTGGTAATAAAAACTGGTTTGTGTGAAGAAAACCAAATAGAAAATTATGGTTATGCATTCTTAGCAGGTTGAACGGTACCCTGCGAGCAGAGTCTCAACTCTGTTCGCAGGGTAGTTGAACGGACTTGAATTTTGTGCTGGCGTAGCTTAGGAATATTACATTTTGAGACGTCTCACGTGAGGAACCAAGGAGAACATGCAAAGAAATGACAAGTTGGTTTAGGCGAAAACGAGGCCAAAAGCCCTGATAAAATCTTTTAATTTGCAGTCCTCACAAGAATTCTCGTTTTCTTGCGCCTGCCAAACCAAATTAGGATGCATTTTCAATGCGTTCCTCGAGAACGCAAAAATTTAGCCGTGTGCTGTACCGGAGAATTTTATCTGCCCTATTTAGACTTTCTGTTATGAAATGGAATTAGAATCGATATGTCATTTCAAGAAAATTCGACGATTTTTTTGGGTTATGACAGATCTTATAGACGCAAAGGTTTTTCAAGCCCAGGGTTCATAGAACGACCGGAACACTTTCACTTTTTACGTCAGATAAAAATTAAAAATGATTACAAATTTGAACGGGTATTCAGAAACCGCCTTATTGTTAAAACAACTTTTTTTTAGTTTGAATTCAAAACAAAGTCATTATCAAATTTAATTATTTTTTTGAGTCATACGTTAGAGTCGTTGTGCAGGACAGTGCTGTTCCAGGAGTGGTACTTATTGTCAATACTATAAAATAAAACATGATATACGGTATGATTACTTAATGATTTTTCATCAGAACATCTCTGTAATTATCTTTAATGGAGTTTACCTTTAATGGGTTTTCCTTGTAATCATTTTCCCGCGCACTAAAATCAAACGAGACCAGCAAGTCAATCTCACGCGCTTGACGAAGGAGGGGAGGGTAAGGGGAATTGAAGGCAAGTCCAGAATCTACTAGGTACATTCGCTTAACACTTGGCAGTACCTCTGCAAACTCCATCGTTGCCGGATCTGCAGAGGTAACACAAAAAATGTTTTTTCGTTTCTTCATCTCCTTGGCGGAAAGAGACAAAACTTAAACCTAGAAAACATCTCTGTATACATAAAAATAGCCAGTTTGAATCCTTATCTATATAATTAACATTTCCTACAAATATCGTTTAAATATTGTTCAATTTTTAGAAATTATTCTAAATTCGCCCATTGTTGACTTGAGCTCGGGGGCGGGGGGAACTTGGGTGGAGGCTAGGCTCAAGTGTACCATTTTAACATTCTCCATATTAAAGATGAGTCCCGTAGCAGTAGATTCTAGGATTTACAATACAATACAATATAACACAATACAACACTCTAATTTAAAATACAATACAAAACAATAAAATTCAATACAAAGCAGTACAGAACAATACAATACAATACAATTATAACTACAATTATAAACTATAATACGATACAATACAATATATACTATAATACGATATAATACAATACAAAGCTTTAATGACATGCAGAGGGGCTTTTCAGTGTCATTTTACAATCAAACATATGCAGGGTAAGCATTTTGAGGGTCTTATAAACATTGATAAATGCCCTAAATGAATCAGACAGACCGTATGATCTGGGATTACAGATAGAAGTTCGAGCGCCAGGTCAGCCTACGGTTTAACGTCTTTATCCAAGACTACGCAAAAGTAAAACCATTTGCATATGCTAGAGCAAAGACAGAAACTTTATTTTCAATGATTTTAACACCCTGAGTGCTGATCCAGCTGGGAATCAAACCCAAGCTTGCCGCAAGGTTGACTAGAGCCTTACCTACCAGCAGGCTAACCAAAGTTAGAGACTAAATCAGTTTGTGCTTTGTTTACAAATAGATGCACGAGCTGACATCACAATAATTGAGAAATCTGAATTATGATCACCATCATCACTATCATTATTATCACTATCACCATCATCATTATCATCACCACCATCATCATCATCACCATCATCACTATCACATCATCATCATCATTGTCATCATCATCATCATTACCATCATCATTATTATCATCCTTATCATCATCAACAGCATCATCATCATCATCATTACCATCATCATTATTATCATCCTTATCATCATCAACAGCATCATCATCATCATCATCATCATTATCATCACCACCATCAAGCTGTCAACCTTTTCGCCATCATCGCCATCCTATCAGTCCTCGTTGCCATCGTCATAACCAATAACAACATTATTCGGTGGCTGCTGCTAGCTTTACTGCTTGAAAAGTTTAATGTTATCGCAACTGTCTTTATTAACGTTATCTTCAAACCTTTGGAGTAGAGATGCATCTGTAGTCCTCTCAAAAAGTTATGCACTTGTCCAGCTCGACCAGCTCTCGTTTTTAAAAAGCGTAATCTGTTGACTATTTTACAGACCACCTTGTTCCCCTTTTGATATTGTTGTTCATCTCCCTTTGAGTCCTCTTTAGTCTCAATCGGCTGGTCCGTCGTAGGAGGATCATTATCCTCCTCTAGTTCTAGATCAATTTTGGATCCAATCTCTTCGATACTTGTTAAGGTCTCGCCTGCGTCTAATTCATCTTCTTCTGGAATAGCATCCTGTATATTAAACTTCCGTTCTTGAAAGTTTTTTTCTGAAATAGATTCCCCCTCCTCGATGATCTCCTCTGGAAAGAAGTAATTTATGTTTTAGGTACGAAAAGTAAGTTCTTGACCTTCCTTCTAAATTGTCTAAAATCACGCTACATCGCTCCATGAATGAAAGAAAATTGGATGGATAGATAACAACAACAAAAAGAATTAACTGATGTATGAATCATAGAAAAAAGTTTGGATGAATGAAAGGATAAAGATGGAAGAACGTATGGATGCAACGATGAAGGGTAGATTAATGGATATATGTGGATGGATTAAAGGTGATGGAGGGAGTGGATAGTTGGATGGATGATGGTTTATGGTTGGATAGATAGAAGGCTAGATGAAGGAAGGATGGATGGAGGGGTAAAGAAAGAACGAATTAATGTTAGAAAAAATAATGGGCGGTTGAATGTAGGGAGGGATGGATAGATGAAAAAACTATAAATGGATGATGCTTTATGGTTGGTTGGATGGATGGCGGGTGAAGGGATGAAGAAAAGATACATGGGGGATTGATGGTTCAATTGATGGATAGATGGGTAAGGGAGGATGGATAAAGGAATGATAAAACGGATAGAGGGATGAAAAAGGATGGATTAATCGAAGAAGAAAGGATGGATGGATTAATGGTTTGCATTGTGCTCAGTTACCACTGAAGTGACGACTAAAATAACCAAGAAGTGCCAGCATAATTAACAAAGCACGTACAAATGCTTTTTAAATAATAGTCTTAATATTTATTATCAAATATAAAAAAACATTCATGACAAGATTATACGTACCAAGGTCCTTCAAACTTTGATGTTTCGTTCCTTTGTTATTCTGTAAATCAAGAAATCGCTGCAGAAGGACAGTGTGGCAGCTTCCCCATATTCCTACAAGCATGAATAACTTTTATTTTTTCATTAAGCCCTATTTAAATGAACTAGTCAGCAATTCAAATTCTTATCGTATCGATATGACAAAGACGATAAATCGTATCGTGATAATCTGCAAATGTTTATCTGTCTGTACCTTGCAAGTCGCGCAAAGGAAGTTCGGGAAATTCGGTTATCATTTTTCCAAGATAAAACTTGTTTCCAAACAAGTCAGTTCTCATGAAAGTGCCGTATTTTTCCATGCCGACTTCATATGGAGTGAACTCCAACCACTCTGTCAAACAATTATCATAACATCAATTTTTAAATGTTTTTATATTCTAAAGCACTGTAATTACACATAAATGACTGTCCCCCATAACTTTTAGAATACGTTTTAAAATGAAAATATATTGTGTTTTTTATCTACGACGCTTAAGAGGTTTTGAAATATGTGTGAGAAAGTGACCAATGAGCAACAAGACATCACATCTATTGGTTTGATATTATGTACATATGTATGACGTTTTATCTATGTTTTTTTTTGGAATGATAAAACTTACCGCTGAACTGTACTGCAGACACACTCTCCTTAACGTGAATACAAGTGTAGATAGGCATGGGAGCTTGTCCGCTCTCGAAAGCTTGACGGTGATGAGTGAACTTTACTTCCGGCTGTCGCTAAAAAAATGATTTTGTGTTCAAAAGAATAGACCAATTAACGATTTCTTACGTCATATTAAATGCGAGTAACATTGATTTATGTTGATTTCAGCAAAGCCAGAATTTGTCACGAATGAACCAGCCAACCATAAAAGATTATTTTTAGAGGCGTGGTACTCAATTGGCAATAACAATGCAGGGAACGATCAATTAAACATTCCATACGTTTACCATCCACTTTGCATACAAAACAATGCCAACAAATAGTTTATGTCTGCATACTTGTTTATTTAAATTCGAAGTTTTTACGAATTTATTAACATTTACTCCCTGGTGAAGGTAGAAGTTACTACCGAAACGTTAGAGATTTTAAGATCTTTATACATTTTAAAGTCAGTGTCAAACATTTTAATAATTTTTATAATGATTTATGTTATTTTACTTATTAACAACTGAATAGTTTCCTGCTGATTTAAAATTATTTTGTATAGTGTTAGCCTTGTGTTGCTATTGAATATTCAAAAATACTAGTGAGAATGCGACGTCACAATTCAACAACAGACACAGTTGTAAACATTATAAAACCTCACTGGCATTTAGGAATTTTGAACTTCATATTGAGGCTGTAAAAATTGAATCCGTTGTCATTTTAGTCAGCGGCAAGTGCAAAGTAGTTATGCAACTGGATTTAAGTTTACATTAAGTATGCATTACGTTATTATGTGTGACATAATTCGTGTTGTTAGTTAGCTCTTCGGTATACTATTTAGCCTTGTTTACAACAAGTTGTATTATGTTACGATGCATCACTCTATGATGCGTGACGTTTTACGTGACAATAGGTAACACTATGGAACAGCTATGTTGTCTTGATGTTTTCTAACCTCTTTGAGCAGAATTTCCTCAAGCCAGTAACCAACTATATCGGTAGCACTAGCAGGAAGGTCACGTAGCTTCTTCTCTGCCATCAGTTTAACGCGACTGTACATCCACGAGGGGCTGGTTAGCAACGCAACAATTTTGTTACTTCTAACGTACTTTTGTAAATCCTTCATAAACTGTCTTGAGTTCTTGCCGTTGGGCCACTTGGGATCAGAGTATAGCGTAGATAAATACCTGGTAATAGAGGAGAGAAGGAGAAAGAGGATGGTGATGATGCAATAACGACAATACATTCTCAGAAGAAGCAGAGGATAATCATTGTTTATTAAAAGATGACGATAATTTAAATAGCATGATGATTAAAGTAACATTAGTGATGGTACCAACAATAATGGTGAAGTTGATAATAATAATAATGATAAAAACGATGTTTATAAAATATTATTGATAATGACGATGTTAATAATGATGATCCTATTGATGATAATACTAATGAGGATGAACTTAATGGGGATGATGTTAATGAGTTTGATGTTAATAAAGATGATGTTAATGAAGGATGATGATGTTAATGAGGGCGATATTAATGAGGGTGATGTTAGTGATGATTATGACGTTAATGCTAGTGAAGATGATGTTCATGAGCATGATGTTAATGATAATAATTGTGACGTTATAATGAGGATGATGTTAATGAGCATGATGTTAATAATGATGAACATTAATTTATAATAAAAACGTACCAGGCCGAACCCGATAATCCCGCTACATATGAGAAACAATCCATCAGATGCGCTTCACTGAGGGCCGTTATCGCCCCGCTCATTCCAATCATAGCGCGGAAACCACCGCCCGACCCAAGCAAGGCAACTGTGGGAACCTAGTGAAAATAAGGTCAACACGTCTACTGTCAATATCGACTGAGTTGTTGTGATATTAGAGGATTATGGAAGTCGCGGGTGTGGTTAGCGCACTTAAGTTAGTGCCACCCAGACACAAGGTCCTGGGGTTCGATCCCCGGTTCTGCCGAGATTTATATATTTGTGCACTTTTTTCCACCTAAGTTAACTCAGCTTTCCATTCTTCCAGGTTAGGTAAATGAGTACCAGCGTCTGCTGGAAGCTAACCTGCGATGCTTAACACTACAGAGACCGGAGATAATTACCGGCTCCAATGACACACTAAGCTGGAAAAAGGATTTAGCTTAATCAAGTGTGAGGTATATTCTGAAATATTTTACGATGAAACAGTAAATATGATCAATTTTTTCAAATATAGAGTAAGTCATATATATCTCCTTCCGCCGTGGTCACTCTTCCTGTGGTTCGTCTCTTATCATTCAATTATGATGCTAAAGCGTACAAACAATTATTATTGATAATCGTTGAAACAACTCGACGCCTTGCCACACGGGTGAGTATAAGCACCTAATCATAAACAAAATGTCTACCAGTAATGTTCATCATCAAATAATAATAATAATAATAATAATAATAATAATAATAATAATAGTAATAATAATAATTATTATAATAAGTATTAATTATAATGAATGGAAAAACCTCTTGTAAACTAGTAGGTGCTCTATCTTTTAGGATCTTCTTTAAGGCGTCATATACGACTTTTCTTCTCTTTTTTAAATACTTGATCTCTTCGGCGCATAAATCCAAACTATGACGTAGGTCTGTGGTATCTGTTCTGTGTGAGGTTGAAGAAAATAACTTCATGTGAGATATTTATATAACAGCACGATGTGTAGCAGTGTAACGTGCTGCTTTGTTCAAAACTAGTAAGTAGTAACTCTTAGTTAAGATTAAATTCAAAGGGTTTTCTACACAAGGAAAAATAATTTGTAAAACATTGCTTAGATTTCTTATCAAAACAAAAATGTCAGCGCCAAAGCACCAAACAAAACCAGAACAGAAACATGAGTTAAGGTTTTAACCCTGGGTTAGAGCTAATCGACTCTTGAACAACTGTATGCGCTTCCCTGGCAAGTAACTAAAACAATAAAATGCAATCTGGTACCATAGAGACGACTTTTCAGAGTATTAACGCTGTACAAACGGCACGTTTGGCGTTCTAGGCCGACATTTTGCATTTCATAACATGAACTTGTTTTACTTCTTAAACTCTACTATAACTTACCTCTCGAGCTGCATGTGAAATTCCACATCAACATGGCTGACCTATTGTAAATGAATGCATTGTTATTCAACTATGTCTCTTTGTTTTTCTATTAATTCACTTGTTATTCGGTTCTTCTGTCTGTCCGTCCGTATGTCAACTGTCTTTCTGTTTGTCTGTTTATGTATCTTAATCCGTGTCTACTGTCTTTCTGCTCGCTGGTTGTTTTTGATATTGTTGGCTCAATATTCTGTTTTGTTGTCAAAAATCAAATTTGGGTACATGTTGCTAACCTGATATAAAAGGAAAACATTGCTGTAAAAGATCTAATTATACATTTATTGAGAATTCAAAACAAAACCTATTTTTATGTATAAACTTACTTGGTTAAAATTGAAGGAGTAAAACGTAGTTTGGTCGGCGGGGAGGTCGTTTAACTCAAACTCTTGTGTTTCGCCAATTAAGTCATCATGTTTAAATGTGTCCGCCTCTTTTAAAGTTACCTCTAAATTGGGAGAATCTGAGTGTGAGTGAGCAGTTTTAGATAACAAAAAACAAGGCCCTATTAGGGGCTTCCGGGATACGGGATATTTGTACAAAAAATTACCGGGATGCGGGATATTTGAAGAGAAAATAACCGGGA
Source organism: Zoanthus sansibaricus (assembly GCA_026122405.2). Lineage (NCBI taxonomy): Eukaryota > Metazoa > Cnidaria > Anthozoa > Zoantharia > Zoanthidae > Zoanthus > Zoanthus sansibaricus. Next base: position 2,027 of record JAPEIX020053602.1, on the reverse strand, counting down.
TATGGAATATTCGAATACTGGATTCCGGGATATTGGAATACGAAACCGGGATATTTAGCCCACGAATTACCGGGATACGGGATATTTGGCTCCAGAATTATAGGGATATGGGATATGAAGATCCCCCCTAATAGGGCCTCTTTGTTGTTGGTATCGGGAGCTTCTCCTTTTTTCTAGTACAATGCCCATGTTGTTCATGTCCAAGGAATGCTACAAGACCCAATCGATGAGTATGTCGAACAGTTTGTGGCGACCACACACAGCCTTGTCTGACACCAGCTGACACTTGGAACCACTTCGAGTGTTCTCCATAGCTCAACCCTGGCGCAGCATTCAGATCCCTCGTACGTGTTCTCCATGATCCTTACTATCTTTGGTGGAATTCCATATGCACTTAAGATCTTCCATAGTGATCCATATGTACGCTGTCGAAAGCTAACTTGAAATCGTTGAATTAATCTTTGCTAGAAATTGCATCTCTAAGCATTTCTCTACGAATTGGCGAAGAGCAAAGCACTGGTCCACACATGACTGACCTGACCTAAATCCAGCTTGGTTTTCTCGAATTTCTTGGTTGGTCGAATTCGAAGAAGGATCACAGTACAGAAGACCTCGCCAGCGATAATGAGGAGGGTAATGCCACGGTTATTACTACAGATAGTGAGTTCTCCCTTCTTTGGCAGTTTAATGGTAATGCCTTTCTTCCACTCATCGGGTACTTTCTCCGTTTTCCAAACTGCGGTGCACATTCTCAGCAGCCATTCGAACATACTTTTGCCTCCTGCCTTTAACATTTCTGCAGTGATTTCATCGATACCAACTGCATTTTTATATAGGATTGGTATGGCGGCAGCATCAATATCAATCGCTTTTAAAGCTAAGTGCATGGTGCATGGGGTAGTTTAGATATTAGGGACATTTAGCATCGAGTTTATCATTGCAGACCGCAAACCGCAGACCGCAGTTTGCGGTTAGAAGTTTGCCGTTTGAGGTGCAGACGCTTTGGACATTTAGCAAGACGTTTTTTTTTTTACTCAATCGCGAAAAAGAAGTTATGGGATCCATCACACAAGATGGCTGCAACAAGGTCGGTATGCAAGCTTTCGTTATAGTTAGGATCGATAATTGAATTTCATTTTGAAAGACCAGAGAACTAAACTTATTTAAACTTTTCTCAGCCGGCAGGAGTATCAAGATATCCTCACAGTCATGCTATACGATAGTAACTCCGAATCTGATCAGTCGAGCAGTAGTGACGAAGATGATTTAGATTTTCTTTTGTTGGATTCTCCATTTCCAACACAAGCTAGCTGCAAATTGTGCTGAGCCAATGACCATCTAAATGGAGCCATGTTCGTCATATACATCAGTCTTTCGTTCATTTGATATTATAAATTGAATGCTGCGTCGGTGTTTCTACATAAACTGTTTTAAAACAGGATACAAATTTTACACCGTAGTGAAAAAGAATTTTTAGACGCTGACGTTTCGGACTGGAGTCCGTCGTCGGAGTGTATGCCGGAGTGAATGCCGGAGTGAATGCCGGAGTGAATGCCGGAGTGAATGCCGGAGTGAATGCCGGAGTGAATGCCGGAGTGAATTCACTCCGACGAAGGACTCCAGTCCGAAATGTCGGACAGTACGGCATGTTCTCTTCCCATGAAATTCCAGATTTGAACAAGCTTTGTGACTGGCTGAATTAAGAGGAGTCAGGTTGGCGTAGTGGTTATCAGTCATGCCTCCCACCTCTACGACCCGGGATCGAGTCCTGCACATGGGGTGATCTCAATCTGACTCCGAGGGTTTTTCTCCGGGTACTCCGGTTTTTCTCCCTCTGCAAATTCGACTTTCACGCCAAGATCTGAGATGTCGAGCGATTAAACATTAGCCTCTGGCAAGGAAGAATGGGCAACCACTTCCTTCGCAATTGACGTTAAATACTGAAAAGTATTTATTTATTTAAGGTTGGGGTGAGTTTTATATTTACCTTTCATTGGCTCAAATTTCATGGGAAGCTTACATGGCGA
>JAPEIX020053568.1:0-11404 GCA_026122405.2 Zoanthus sansibaricus | reverse complement strand
TGGCGTACAACCTGGGGGGGGGGGCACTGTTTCCCCCCCGGCCCTCCCCTTGCTACGGCCCTGAACTACAGAAAGGTTCTTCAGTTTCCTTTTCTTCAAGCTCTGATATCATCGCTTTTGGTACAAAATAATCAAAATAAAAATCATCTCAGACAAATTTTTCCAAAGTAATTAACACCTACCTTTGCGTGCAAACCTTTTCTGACCTCACTGTACTTGCTACAGATTGAGCAAGATCAACATCTAGTGGGTTTAGGCTTTGAGACGAAGCATAACTACTACTCCTGCTGACTGGGTTGATAATTTCAGGGTAGACTGGAATCGAAAGTTCTACATCTTCTGCCGATTTCCCTCTTGTATCTGCAGTAATAGCGACATGCCACATGTGAATGAATGTCACAGGTTCACCGCTGACGTCATCACGAATATTTTCTACACCAACCACATAAAAGTGTTCTTCTGTCCTTAAGCCAATTTCTGTTCTTTTGTCCTGGTCATTTGGAAACTCTTTACTGATGTCATATGAAGTCTTTACGGACCTTTCAGTGAACACGTGCAAAAGCAGAGGCTGTGTCAGCACATTGGAGGAATCAACAAGTGCGCTTAGCCTCATTATACAACCTGGACTTCCTCCAGACTGCCGGCTTACAATCGACTCAAATAACATGTCAACATCAGGCGATTTCTGCTCTGTGTCATTATCTACATCAACAGAAAGACTGGGCTCGGATTCACTGTCACTATTGTAAAAATCGGATTTGGTTCTGCCACGAGTACTTGCCATGTATGACTGCAGGAGCTTCGCATCTAGAACAATCTGAAAAAATCTGTAGTTTGTTCCGTCTGATGCTAGAAAACAAGCGCATGGAGACACTGCAATGTTTGACAACGCTGATGAATCAAATGACAACAAGCTATGAGAAAACAAATGAGGCACCCAAGCAGTGTTTTCAAACGCCCCACATTTTGTTGAATTGATCCTTGTGAGTTCTAAAACGCCACCACTTTTTCGCAATGGATAAACCGTCTCAACCTTCCATACAATCAACTCACTGCGGTGTGCAGTTTTCCCTCTGGGTTTCGCATTTTCCTTAGTGCAAGAATTATGGCAATGCTCGGTATCACAGTCTATGTCATGTGTATTATGTCCATTTATCACGTGACTAGATGTTGACAACAGCAATGGCATGACCGGGTGGGTTAGAATATTTGTTATTGGATATCTGTGGCCACACCTGCGTGCCAGATGTGAAATACTAACGATGGTTGAAAAAGCCGAGTTGTCAGCAAAGTTTAGTTGCCAGTGGTTCAGAGCACCATCACGGTGTGTTGTCACAACAACAGCTGCCGGATGTGCACAAACAGTTTGATTGCATCTTAGCAAGTTTGTACCATAAGTTGTTCTTTTTATACTTGATTTATACTGCTTTGATTGTGCTAGTAAACTTTGGCCCATGCAGAAGCTTCCTCTGTCTTCACGGGGTCGGTAGACAATGAGTCTCTGAAGTAAAGAATTGGCATCTGCTGATGGAAAAGCTGACGGGATCCTGGATGCGAAACTAACTTGTGTCTGTCGATATGCAACTCCCTTTGAGATGTCAAGCCAATCAACAAGCCATACTAAAAACGAACCATCAACTGGATGAACAGAAATTAGCGTATCTGGGCTTCTACACCATTCGTGAAGTAAAGCACCAACACTAGATGATACAATTGAAGAGTAAGTAGGTGAATATTCAATATCACTCAAACTGTCATCTTGCAAAAGTTTAAGATATTCTAACGGCGTCCTAGACCTAGATGGTGATGACTTTAGTTTCTTTGGTTCCGATGTTTGCGGATGTTTATCTGTCCTCTGGTCTTCTCCTATAACTTGAGAAGCTGGAAATGATTCCACTGCAAAATACAAAAATGACAAACAATGTATTACTTCAGCTCATTCAATACAACAACATTGACTACTCTCGCGTGCAAATTAAACTTATCCATCTAGCAATGTTTCAACCTCCCCACACCCAAAAAAACTAACAGGAGTTTACGAGTAATTGGCATACGAGCTTAAAAAGGCATATTATGGAGAAAACGTAATACGTGAGCAAAGGTAATTAATTAGATTTATTCTACGAACATTTATTTAAAGGGCTAAGCTAAATCCTTAACGAGCCAAGCAGCCCATGGAGCCGGCACTTATCTCCGGTTTTTGTGGTGTTAAGTGGATGAGAGTCTTTTACTCCCCCTGAATGGGACACTAGTCTATCGCAGGTTAGCTCCCAGCAAATGTATTCTAAAGAGCAAATTTAAACCACAACATCTATGTATGTAAGTGTAACCATGACTGTGGATATGACAGTATCTTGATGCGATATCGCTCTGACTATGATTGTGAATGCAACTGAAATTGTGAGTGTCATTTTAAGAATAATGATGTTCCTTACATTTTCCGTCTGTTTCAGCATCAAGTGCGTCATCACTTGGTACCAGAAAATCATACTCAGAGTCCTCCTCCAGTTGACTGCTGTCTGACGAGTCATCGCTGATACTATCTACTTCCAAAGCTGCTGTTGGTGAACCAAGGCATTCCTCAGCATCCAGTGTAAACTGCATTTCCTTATTGTTGAGCCAGTGAAGTACAAACGAACTCTTATCGCACTCGAAAGGGCTGAGGCTTGAAAGCATAGGGATATCATTCAGAGGGTTAATTACTGCTGCAAGATGAAAATGCAGCGAAGAAACAAGTACAAATTTATTCAACGTATTCAAGCTTCTTTCATCTTTTGTGTTGGGTAGCTTGTTGGCATGTTGTTGAAGATGTCTTAGGCACAGGAATTGACTCAGTCTTTTTTCCGGGGATCTCAACTTTTGTTTCTCTGACTGGTCGATGGTCTCACACCACACACGGCAGATGTTGTCCAGGCATGACGTCAACAAAGCATTTGAAACAGATGAACTGAAAAAGATGCAGATATATAACGCAAAGATACTAAGAAATAATGAATCTGTTACCAGAAAAATCGTTAACTTCTAACTAGTGGTGTATTACAGAAGAAGCAGAAGGTCACTACCACTTTATAACTAAAGTACCCATTTAAAATTAATGCTTGAAAACTGAAGGAAAAAAGAACACTCGGCATTCTGATGGCTTTAAACTGTTTTCAATGAAGTTGAAAATGTCATTGCAACCTCATTTAAATGCGATTCATCTATCAACGGTGAAATAAATAATGTAAAAATCAAGATCAGAGGCAATGATCCATCTTTTACAAGCTAGGGTTTATGAAATTAAAATGAAGGCATTTAATCAAGACAATTATTTAATACCACACTATAAAATATCAAAAAGTCAGTGTTGCAACCTAACGCTCGCCAGCTTGCACGGAACAAGCAAAATTCATTCACCGGCAAGCAAAAGTTTTATCTCAATCTGTTGTAGTTTTATACATAACAAAATAATTTTGGAGTTTAGGTGCCCTTCAGTTAACAAAAAGAATACTGGTTGTAAGTGTCAACATTTCCAGTCTTCACATTTGGAAAATTTCAACGTGACTCTTAGACATATTGGGCAAGTAAATTTCATTCAGGGCAACCAGTTTCCAAGTCTAACTTACCCTGAAGGTAAGTGGTCAAAAAAGCTAAGTTACAACACTAAGAGTGTCTATGACTTTTATAAGAAAAAAAAGAAAGTACTTGCTAACTTTAATAACCAAAGTCCAGTTGTTCAAAAGTGGAATAGCTTAACACAGGCATAAATTTTTATCCTATGGTTTTGATTTCAACCTTAGAGAGCTGGGTTTATCATATAAATAATTTGGGATTAACAAGTTTTTTTCTAAGAAAATCTGAGCAGTATTTATTTTATACGAACTACAATCTTTTTGTAAGAGAAAAAAGTGCCACCCAAGGTTGAAATTAACCCACCTTTGAACACTCAGCACAAATGGCTATACTCTCTCAGCCAAAAATAAGTTACATTTGATGTGTTATTAAATTCTGTCTAGAGCTGAAAGGCTCTACAACATAGTTAACAAGTATGACTAACAGTAACTATGTGTCTTCAACTACTTTACATTATATACTTTACTTCAAATGCGATTATGCGACTGCACACATACCTCGGCATGTACTTGCTTGTCTTTCTCCAAGAAATACTAGTGACAGCCCTTGGATGTGCCAAGTAAATGAAGTTAAAGTCCAAACTACATTCATCTTCCGGTTGTTCTATTGCAACTGAAATCCGTTAAAAATTAATGATAGATTAAATTGATTCACTAGGGTTAAAATAAGTTCTCAAATCTGAACTGCACATCCCACCCCAGGGGTGGGAAATTACAGAAGTTAAACAAAGGATGATGATGGTGATGATGATGATGATGCAGATGATGATAAGTAAGATGAAGATGATGATGGTGATGATGATGATAATGATGATGATGATGATGGTGGTGGTGATGATGATGTTGACAACGATAATGAGCATGATGAGCATGATGCAGATTCACTATCTGCATCATGCTCATCATCATCTTCATCTGCATCATGCTCATCATCATCATCACCATCACCATTATCATCTTCATCATCACCATCATCATCTTCATCATCATCATCACCATCATCATCATCATCACCATTATCATCTTCATCATCATCATCACCATCACCATCACCTTCGTCATCACCATCATGTTCATCATCATCATCATCACCATCATCATTATCATTATCTTCATCTTGTTTACCACCATCTTCATCATCATCATCATCATCATCATCTTCACCATCATCATCCTCATCATCATCATCCTCATCACCATCATCATCATCCTCATCACCATCATCATCATCATCATCTTCATCATGCTCATCATCATCATCATCATCATCCTCATCACCATCATCATCATCATCATCATCATCTTCATCATGCTCATCACCATCATCATCTTCATCATACTCATCATCATCTTCATCATCATCATCACCAGCATCATCACCACCATCATGGTGATGATGGTGGTGATGATGATGATGGACTAATTAATTAATCAATCAGAAGATTCTACTTAGAGCTTACAAATGTTTACCTCTACTTAAAGCTCACAAATATTGACAGTTGATTAAGGATGGGGGGTACTGTCTGGTGTGCACACTGGTAATGAGTTTTTTAAATGTGGCTGCTAGAACATAGTAGTAATGTATAGTATATACATGTTCTAGCAACAAACCCTTTTAAAAGATGATCAAGCTACATCTCACATCAATTATGTTTAAGTACAGTCTTGATTATCTTGTTAGGAATTTGATCCATTTTGTAAGTACTATTTATGCTATAAAAATGGGGCCTAAAGGCTGAAACAACAATCTGGCTCACCTTTCTTTATTAGAATAGCTTTAAATGGTTTTCCTTACTGCCTTTGTTATAGCTGTCAATTCTCCTGTATTTAGCAGGAGAAGCAAGATTTTCATCATTTTCTCCAAAGTACTTTCTTATCAGGATCCCTGACTCATTTCAGATATAAATGAGTGCTCACGAAACCCCTGCAGGAACGGTGGAACTTGTGTGAATAATCATGGCTCATATCAGTGCAAGTGTCCTCAGGGATTTACTGGTTTACATTGTGAATTAGGTAACTAATAGTTTCAGTTTGATATATAATCTATCTTGTTCCCTTGTCCGGTGCATAATTTTATCTGGTCAATAAAATAAACCATCTGTCGGATATAAGTACTTTCTTATCAGGATCCCTGACTCATTTCAGACATAAATGAGTGCTTACGAAACCCCTGCAGGAACGGTGGAACTTGTGTGAATAATCACGGCTCATATCAGTGCAAATGTCCTCAGGGATTTACTGGTTTACATTGTGAAAAAGGTAACTAATAGTTTCAGTTTGATATATAATCTATCTTGTTCCCTTGTCCGGTATATAATTTTATCTGGTCAATAAAATGAACCATCTGTTGGATATAAGTACTTTCTTATCAGGATCCCTGACTCATTTCAGATATAAACGAGTGCTTACGAAACCCCTGCAGGAACGGTGGAACTTGTGTGAATAGTCACGGCTCATATCAGTGCAAGTGTCCTCAGGGATTTACTGGTTTACACTGTGAGAAAGGTTAGTAAGCTGATGATGATGATTATTTTTTTATGATGATAACAGATGGAGTCAGAGTCAATGGTCTTGTTTCTAATTTGCATTTGAAAATATTTTTCAATTTTTTTTTTATCCCGTTGTGACAAAAACTAAACAAAGTATATTTTTTCAGGCACTGTGTGGCACTAGTATAGTGGGTTGTGATAAATATACTTTTTGATGCCTCATGTCTTGTTCACATGAAACCCTATCTCATTTGTAAAGAAATGATTAGTTTAAGCTTATTCCAATTCTTTGCGATCCAAGTAGCCCATAAAGCCAGCGCTTTTTCTCTATTGTTTTGACCGGATGAGAACCGTTTACTTGTATATATTTCTTGCTTAAACTAGCACCTGTGTGCTATATTCACAGTGAGATTTTAGATAAAGGTTATTATTATTATTATTATCATTATTATTATTATTACTCCCACTTCACAGGAGACTAAATCATTCCAGGTTAGCAACTAGCAGTTTAGTTACTAATTTGATCCTGTCATCCCTACTATTATATGGGCGGCCCACAAGGTCCCTCCAACTATCTCTGCCCTGTACCAGTCTTTCAGCTATTTCCATGTGTGGCCCATTTTGTTGGCATCCAGATTGAGATCATACAGCCATGTGTTCTTCGGACAGGCTCGCTTTCTTTTTTCCTGATCTTCTAAGGTTATCGTATGTGAAGGATTTGCCTCTGGCAGTTATTAGTGAATGTATGGACTTTTTTGATCAATATTTTGGTGATTCTCCAAGTTTTAGCTCCATACAGAAGAAATTGCTTATCGTAAGTGCTGAAAAGTCTAATATTTTTGTAGGCGGAAAAGATATTTGAACCTCAAATGTTTTTAATCTGTAGGAAAGATAATCTAATCTTGAATAAATTTTTCAGCTTGAAAGTAACTAAATAAGAAATGTTCGTGTTGACACAAGCTTATTTTTCTAAGAAGAAAAAACTTTTAAGGGAATCGAACCCATAATCTTCTGATTACCGGTCAGACGCTCTACCTACTGAGGTACAGGAACTCACTTAGGGAACGGGTCACTTAACTTGGTGTTATAGATGGAATATTGGGTATATGTCCTGCTTAACTGCTGGCTCAATATATCCATACGTTAATGAGTAGTTGAATAAATTCTTCAGCTTGGAAGTAAATATAGTTCTATCCCGGGAGTTCTATACTCAGAAATGAAACTGACCATTTCATGTAGCGGTTCGCCTCTACGTGTAATTGGAGATGTGTTTGTGAAATCTATTATTCCTTCGATGATGATGTTCAGTCCCAGGCTTCATATTTTCTCCACCACGGTGCTGGTCTTTTCTTACATCTGCTGCTTGTTATGTAAGAGTAGCTCTAAGTCGTCAGCAAAGTCCAAATCATCTGAAAACGACAAGACAGTGCCATTTAGCTTCTGTGTCATTAACCAGTCAATAACGAGCAAAAATATAAATGGTGAGAGTAAAATTCCTTTTTGACTCCTGTCCAGACTTGTACAGCATCATAAGAGCTATGATCTACCACGAAGATGAGCCCTCACCTTGGTGAGCTTCGCAAACACTCTTTAGTGTCATGGCAATTTCCATAGAGTCTCTCTGTTTACGCTGTCAAAGGCTTTTTCATAGTGAAAGTAGTTGACCTTCAGATATTACTTCTACTCTATGGATTGTTCTATGATGATGCGAAGCGTAGCAATCTGATTTGTGTATGAGCGCTCTTTGCGTTAGCCAACTTGTTGGTCTTGGAGATGTTAGTCAATGAATTCCTTCCTCAAGTTCAGTAGGATTGTGCTAAAGGCCTTTCCTGGAACTGACAATAGGATGCTCCCTCTGCATTATGCGCCTTTGCTGAGATCTCATTTTCTGCAGTTCAATGAATTACCACTCTATTTACACTTGTTCTTTCTCCCAGGTCTTTCTTTAAAGGGGGTGTACTTTGAAGATTCCAAAATTACATGCTTGATCTCTACGAAAAGATATTTTCAATTTCATAACATGACACAATTGCAAAAGTCTATGATTTAAATAGCATTCTTTTCTAAAATTGATTTATGTCATCAACCTTAGTTAAGGACATTGATGGTGGATATTCACAGTGGTCGCATTGGTCACAATGTAACAAATCTTGTGGTAAGGGAGAGAGGAGACGTAGCAGAACTTGCACAAACCCACCCCCTCATGGGAACGGTAAAGATTGCTCCAGTCTGGGACCTGCGAATGAAGTGATGACATGTGAGATCAAGCCATGTGGTCGTAAGTAATTAAGCTTTCTCACTTTAACAGTACGGCTTCCCCAAGATAAAATGCATACAAATGTAAAAAAGAAATTATAAAAAGTGTTTTGAGCAATTTGAAAATTGCTTTTTTTAAATGTATTGGTTTTACGATCAAAGTTTTTGGTATATTTCTTTTTATATTGTAAGGTATGAATTATCATATAAACAATTATGCGAAGACAAAGAACTCGGATAAGAACTCAAAAAAAAAACTGAGCTTCAAATGAGAATGGAACCCATGACCTCCTGTACACTAGTCGGATGCTCCCATATCTACTGATTGCCATTTATTACTAAGCAATGAATTACTGGAATTCTAAGGAATCCAACTGAAGATTACAGAGTAACCAAACGTACGAAGCACTGCAGTTAATTTTGCTTTCATTTCGAGCAAGGGATGAAAATGAATAATTAACACACTGCCACCCTTACATTGCAACATAACAACAACATTTAATTTATAATTTTTAGCCACTCATTCACTGTGTATATTGAAAAAAAGGATCTAATCTATTTAACTCAGTAACTGGACGTTGCTACTGCTTTTGCATTTGCCTTGACGTTATCAGCATAGTTTGGAATCGGAATCGGAATGTAAGAATCTTTCCTTTTGCTTTAACTTTTACCATTGAATGCTGAATAACTTGATCACCTTTTGATTTATTGTGAGCAACCGGTAAGCTTTATGGAAATAGCTTTTATTAAGAAACGGATCCCATTAAAGTTATCGTCCACTTTAAGGTATATACTTCGAAGCGCTTTTGAGTTTACAACATGTTAAACTTTGTCAGACTGTTCATTTGTCCAAGTTATAACGTTATTGTCATCGTGGAGAGAATTGAGTGTTTAATAAATGAGAACGGTAGATAATAATAATATTGGAGCCTTGGAATGTATTGAGTTAAACACCTTCTTTGACTGGACAACGGGAACGTCCCGCCTCAAAATTTCTTTTTATGGCTGGGGTGGTCATTACTTGTAGGTTCTCGAATAGTTTTCAGAATACATAATTTTGATTGCTTTCTTTACTCTATAAAGACCACAAGACCACCGCAGGGAATAAAGTCCGGTTGTTGCTAGATAGATGTCTGGATATTGCCTTTCGGACTCCATTAACGTTTGCTTCTTACGCTTTGGACAACTAGTGTACATAAGTGATTGGACGGACCGACGTTAAAATATTTAAAAGTAACTTTATAGTTTCATTGGGGAGCCCATCACGATGTTCTAATTCATTTGTTACTTTGATGGCACCGTGTATTAAAACAAAAAGCATAAGAAATATTTTAATGAAAGAAAACAAATTCATTGATCTTATTACATTATAGCACAACTTATTACACATTTTTTTAATAGATTTTGGTTATAGTTTTACAGTACATAAATTTTCTATAATTTGTGTTTGATAAAATAAAACTATAAACATTTAGAACTTTTTTTTCTTCCAGCTTGCACGCAGCCACTTGATCTTGGTATTATTATGGACAATTCTGGCAGTATACCAGGGCCTCTTTTTAACAAGCTGAAGGAGTTTGTTGGACGGCTTGTTCAGCATTATCATGTTTCTCCCAGCCACACTCGAGTAGCCCTGATTGCATACAGTGTCAATCCATCCCTGTACTGTTTGTTCTCATCAACCAAATGCAACAATTTACAGAAAGTAAAAGACAAGATCAAAAATATTGGTTATCGAGGGGGGTGGACTCGTACGGACAAAGCGCTTTCCCTTGCTGGCAAAGTGGTATTTACGTCTCTACATGGAGATCGCCACAATGCACCCAATGCACTTGTTGTTTTTACAGACGGAAAAACCAGTCCTGGAAGTACTCCCTACAAAATAATATTAAAGCCACTACAGGTATTTCATACTAGGATATTCAGTCGATTATTTCAAAAGAACCTATACACGTCCATCTTGAACACTAAAACTTCATGTAAAAATTCCCCCACAGTCTTTACTCCTACCTTTGTCATAAACGACGTACTGCTTCACTGAAAGTCTGAGAAAAAAGGGAAATATTTCACTCTGATTCTGTTTCAAGAGGAGTTTAAAAACAGGAAAGACGTTTTAAGGTAAACTATAATTTTCAAAATTTCCCGGGAAAGCAAGCTCCCGGACACCCCATCCTAGCTCTCCCCTTAGAAGGCTTGTGCTTTTGATACTCGGTTGTGCCAACCAGCTTTTAAGGTCTTCCTACGTACGGCCTTAATTTATGATAATTATTCCTAGTCCGCCATGAACTCTACGGACATTCAAAATGGCGTCTTCACTTTCCTTTTAGCTGAATATCTCTGCAAAACTTTGTTTTGTTGACAAATATTTATGGTACTATCTAGCACACGATCAATAGATTAGTTCCGTTATAGTTTTCACACAAAACTTGGTCGTAACTGACAACCCTTTAAGCTTGGTACAACATCTTGGTCATTTTTTGAATCTAAACATTTTTTAAAATATAATCCTGGGATGAAACTCTTTAAAGTGTGTTGGTTATTACAGCTTTTTTAACAGTTTTTTCAATGCATGTTTTATCATTAGATGAAAAAAGTCAAAATCATAGCAGTTGGGATTGGTGATGCCATCAACAATAAGGAACTATTAGAAATAGCATTGGGAAACCAAAGACATGTTTTTCATGCAAAAGACTTCAGTGACTTGGAAACACACATTGATCAAATTTTCGATTCCACCTGCGAAGGGAGTGGAGGTAAACATGTTTTGATCTTTCTGAATTATAATAATGTTATTGGTCTATTGTTTAGTTATTGTGATTAGAATGCAAATTAAAGTACTAAATACTAAATTAAACGGTTTCTGGCCAGGCGTCTGAATATTAGACCGACAACCGTACACACTCTCCAATAGACCATTTCACAGTTCCTGAAAGGTAACCAGGCTTCTACATGAAACTGAGGCTTAGGGTAACCTGACACAGTTAGAGAAGTGGAAATAATTACCATAAGAAAGAAATGTCCATTATTTCCACTTCTCTAACTGTGTCA
>JAPEIX020053567.1:0-18548 GCA_026122405.2 Zoanthus sansibaricus | reverse complement strand
CACAGAAATAAGAAAAAAATTAAGAACAAATTGAGGTTGAAGTATCCTCGGCAAAATTCACTAGTTCTTATAAAAAAAAGGATGTATGTTGGAAAGTGTTTTTTTACTCAAGCCTAACACTTTCATGATATTTCTAAATTTGTGCAAATATCGATACTCACTGCAACCAAAAAAATATGGCAGAAAATTAGCTGCCGATGCATGCGAGGTGTTGTACTCGTTGGGGGAATCCCTAGAGAACGTGAAAACAATAGAATTATCGGAACCAATGATTTCAAATCTTTTTTTCGAAAATTCCACGATCACGATCGTCATTTGCTGATTGGTTTTCGGGCACAAACCAAATACGCTCGAGGGTAGTACTAGTGGGGTGGTAGTAGTTTTCCGAATCAGCCATTTTGGGTTGTTTGTATCGAATTACAATTAAAGATGAGTGAAGCTTATTTCCGTTACAAGTGTTTTCCCGATTTTATTGGGAAAGCTGCTTTGAATATTTTATATTAATTAAAATCAAGATTTACATTATTGCGACTATAAGGTTCTCCAACTTGAGACACTGTCAAGCTAGCAAATCATTCCGGCCAACCATAAACCGCTACAGTTAAACCCCGATTACCCGGACTCTTCGGGACCTTGGTAAATAGTCCGGATAATCGAAAAAATGAATGTTAATGAGAAACAAATGTAACTGAAAAGATATATAAACAAAATATTCACGTTTTGTTCAGATATTCATAACACTAAAATGTTCAAGAATGTTTGCTTGCTTTAAAAATTTCTCGTAGAATTTCAGAACAAAGATAATGCGCTGTTTCGACAGTCTTTGAAAAGGATTTAAATGGCCTGTTTGCAACTTCGGGTTTTCAAGATGACAACTAATAAATATTTATGAAAAAAACGGGACGAGAAAAGAAGACCGGATAATCGAAAAGTCCGGATAATCGAGATTCGACTGTAGTTTGTTTCAATTTTTCAACCTAAGAATTCATCTCCATGAGCTCACCAATGGTGTCTTCGATCTAAAAATTAGAAGCAAAGCTAAACATAAAATGATAAAACGAAAAATTCGCCGAAACTAGGAATACTTTATTTTGATTCGCTAATCAAGCTAAGGACTCAGGACAATACTCTTTTTTGGTCAAAATATTTTGAAAGTATATTGCCACGTGTTGAAGAACAAAGTTTTTTTGACATTTGTTTGTTTATATTTTCTTCACGCGCAAACAGAAGTCCGCCCCAAAACTGAAACTAAAATTAAACGATCACACTTTTTTAAAATTTTTTTTTTTTTTGCATTTGGGAAAAATGAGAGTCGGTCGGATCCGTGCCATAACATATTAATTTGGTCTGGCCTTATTAGTAACAAATGGCATTGGCATTTGTTCTTTTTACTATAATTAGTATATAATTCATCTCAAAATATTGTGGGCAGAACTAAAATATGTGAGCAGAAAGGGCAGGAAGAGATGAGTTGCAGAGTTAGTAGGTAAATAATTCAAGTTAATTTTAATACAGAAGTAGGATGACGCCGCATTGCGCAGCATTATGATAGCTGAAATAACCCTCAAGCACATGCATTAGCACTGTTTAGAAACACAAACGTTTATGTTGCCTAGTGAATAACTGCTCCGTCCTACAGGAAGCTAAATATTCAATCCTGCGATAAATTAGTGCGGTTACAGAGAGCAAATAGGCAACAGGTTTGTAACTCAGCTTCTCCGCTAAAAATATACTTTGCAGAAAATACGATGGAAATCATCTATGTAGTTTGTCCTTCAGTTTAAAAATATATCAGTAAAATTTAAAGGAGGCCTATCGTTACTACAGATGAAATGTATATAAAAATAATGTAAGTAATGAGCCCCATTTTGCTATAATATCAGAGGATTTCATCGATAATTTAACTTGTTTATTTTTTTGTGACCGATTAGTCGGTTTATACTAAAACTAGAACTCTCCGCCTCATGGACTACTCGTAGTCCATTCATACTCGAGGATTGTAAATTAGCTCCCAGCAGATGCAGGTCCACCAGTCAGTGACCAGGTAAGGATAGATAACTCAGCTTTGGCGGAAAAGGAACAAGATCACCGCACAAATATTGGCTTGGCAAAGTCGCGTGGAATCGAACCAGTGACGTTCTCGTGTTGGAACTGCGACTATGGCAAATGAGAGGGGAAACCTTTTCATTTGATTGAGCTCTGGATACAAATGCGAGACTTAAATTATCAGTCAGCCAATCAAAGACGACAAGGATTTCTATAGCTTTAATATTAAACTATAACACATACAAGCAAGTATAGCACAAATTCAGCGCTAAGAGTAGATGTCCTATATGTCTGCTTCTTGCATATCCTCTCTTAGACGACGTATAATCTTTGGATTTTATAAAATACTCCACACAGCCAAAAGTGCCGCAAAAATCTCTGTCTGTCTTAAGCTTACATTTGTGCCAAAACGTGGAAGATCGAATCAGAATTTAACGTTGCTGCAAACCATTAAATGCACTGAATTTCTCCCGTCTGTCCTCAATCATAAGAACGTTTTTCCTATTGTCCAAGCGAAGTATGTAAACAGTTTAAAAGTGAATCCGAATAAGCTCTTACTCTTTGCTATTTGCTTTATTGGAGCCTAATCCAAGACGTTCTGAGCAATGACAAGAATGCAATGTGAGCGCTCGTGAATCTTGAGCAATAGACTCAAGACATAAAATGTTACAAGAAATTATAACATATATAAACAAGTGAAATAGTGAAAAAATTTGAATTTTTAGTTATAAAACTAAAGCAATTCCGAAAGTAATATCAATCGGTAACTGATTGATATTACCGATTGTTTGATTTTCATATGAAGGTCAAATCGCGTGATCATGACGCAGCCAAACTACTTCTTACAAGCTTTGCAGCTGACCACAGTTCTTTGGCAATCGGGACGCAATCTGATGAACTCAGCGCATCAAATCCAGAATGTTGTATTTCGACCTTCTCTTGTGACGCATTTGCCATCACCGGCCCAGAGTGAGATTTTCCTACCTCAAACCTGGTAACTGTTATCTTGAGCAAGCGGATGTTTTGTGAGAAGCCGGACAGAGTAAAGGTCCGGGTAACTTCGTGTCGTATAAGGGAAACTTTCTTCCTAAACTCTGGCGCAACTTGCAAGGTATTGTTGGATAACTTTTCAAACACCTGTAGTAAGTAATGGTGGTTTTAAAATACATGGTGATGAATAAGGAAAGATGAAAATTAGATGTTTTGGCTTTCATTACGCAATCGGGTAATATAATTTTAGAGAGTCTGAGTCTGTATCTGGAAGTCTGAGTATACATAGACAAAATGTAGTGTGGTACGTGCGATCTGTGAATACCAATCAGCTAAATATAGACATAGGGATCTAACGCGCACTAGGTATGTTTATATTATGCATTTGGAGTTCTGCCTCGCACAATCCCTCGGGATTCCTCATTGCGTATTTATTTAGCTCATCATAATTACTACTCACCTGACCTTACCAGTTAGCATAACGCTTCACCGGGTTTAGTTTTCAATATTATAGTTATTCACAGATAAAATTAAAGCTTGTATTCCACTATTTTCCAATATTTATATATGCAAAAACAAATCAACCGTTGTCCGTCTTTAATAACCTGGTACGCCGTCTACTCCTGCACCCCTTGTACTGTTATGGAAAACATACAGTGTAAACGCTTTCCGTACGTAGGAGCGCAGCCATAAAGCGCGGAATACATGAATGGCTGATATAGTACCAGTGAACCAATATAATCCGGAGCTTGGCACAAGCCCCAGGGGGTATTCGCCCACATGAAATATATGGTTATAGGATATGGTTTTCAAGCTCTAGAGTCTTGGATTGGGTATCATATTTGCCTGAGGTCTGAGACAGGTTATCTAATTTGGAATGGGTCAGGGATCTAGTCTGCTATAGGGTAAAATTTCTGGTGTTGAGAGACTCGTTATGATAACATCTATGACATTAATTAACGAAACGACCAGTACCGTGTAACGCCAGTCCTACAAGCGCGCTAATGGGAATGGTAAAGTTAGGCATCTTTTAACGTATGTTTACTTAGGGATAGGGATGGATTTCCGACTTAAAGGTCTGTGGTAGGGTATCAATTTTAAACATTCTTAGTCTGGGATAGGGTCAGGGTTTTAGGCTCTGGGCTGCACACCACTACCGAAAAACTAAAAGAGTACCCCCCACCCCCCCATCCAGAAGGAGGGATGGCGGGGAAGGGGTGGGGGGGGACAAGCCAGGGTCTGCACCCGTGGCTGGGAATACGAATGCCAATAGTATATTTATGTTGAGAAACATTGATTTACTGACAAGTTTATTATTTGGTAGTTTTCAGCTGCCATTTAATTTTTTAGTTCCAAAGAAAATGTAGAAAACCTTACAAGATTGAAGGAATTAAATACAATGTACGACTTCCGCCTTCCTACAACCGCCTTAAAATAGCGTCTTTCTACATAGCGAGCCTAAAATGGAATCGACATTGCTGGTGTCACTCTGAAATGCATCCCTAAGTCATCATGTATGATATAGGGTTTGACTGAATCAAATCTGTTTTACAAAAATGTGCAGCAAATTCAAGAAAACTGAGAAATTTTGAAAATCGACCACAATATTTTGCAAAAGAAATCATGCTTGACGTTTGTGAATGTACAACTTGGCCAGCCTAGGGTTTCTTGCGGAGTATACACAAAGTTGGTTTATAAAAACTCTTTTCAGCTCTTTCATTCAGTTTTTATTAGAAGTGCTTGCTAAATTCTTTATGAGCCAAATGACCCATGGAGCCGGTGCTTATTTCTTATTTTAACCGGTTGAGAGTTTTTGACTCTCCCTGGACAGGACACTAATCCATCGCAGATTAACTCCCAGCAGACACTGGTACTCATTTATCTACCCCCTAAAAACGGAAAGCTGAGTTAGCTTAGACAGAAAAGAAGGTCGCACAAATGTTCAAATCTCTGCAAAGCCGGGGATCTAAAAGAAAGAGATCTTACCACTGTGTCAACCACGCCCACCCGTTGTACTTGGACTGATCAAAATTTTGCTTAAACGAAACAAAAAAATGCCATATGCAAGAATATTTTGATGAGAAACCACATTATGTAGTCATTCTAAGCAGAACTTCCTAAAACATTACCTTTTTTGTCTTAAACTTTTCGTATTCTCCTGTTGTGGCCACTTTCGCTGCTGGCCAATTGCGCTCCGAGGCAATAACCATTCGAAAATCAATATCACGTGAACGTGAGGTAGGAGGCCTTAACGACTTGGCATCTACAACCAGCCATTTGATTGGAGGGATTTTCACCTCTGTGAACTTCATGTTGGCGTCATATAGAAGATTTATGCTGTTTTGACGGTCAACTTTGAAGGTGACGTCGTAACTTTCGTGTGTGTCGATCTCCTCCAAGCGAAACTGGTCGCTATGCGACACCAATTTGATGGAGTTTAATGGAATGAATTTATGAAAAGATCGAGAGCGGTGATTGTTTCTGAATGAAAGACAATGTACATATTAGTTTGAATTTAAAATTATTAAACTAAATAAACAGAAAAAAAAAACGAGATAAAAATATTCTGTAAGCCGGCTGTTACAATTATGTATTTGAAATCTCTTTTACTTAAAGAGAAACAAGATATAACAATAAAAAAGACCGCTTTCTGGTTAGCCAAGCTCGCAAAGTGCCTGTCTACCGTGAGGGAAGTTCGAGTTCGATTCCCGGCCGGACCAACACTTAGGGTCTTAAGATATAATTGAGGAGAAGGTGCTGCCTTTGCTCTAACATCTGCATATTGTTAGACCTTCTCATACAACATATAGATCTCATACATGAGATAGATCTCATATATCACATAGATCTCATACATCACATAGATCTTATAGATCATATACAGATCTCATACACCACATAGATCTCATACATCATATAGATCTCATGTATCACATAGAACTCATACACCACATAGATCTCATAGATCATATATAGATCACATAGATCGCATGGATGTTATCAGATATCATAGATCACATAAGGAAGAGGCTTATAAGCGGAACAAAAAAGGTTTCGAAATGCGGCAGTGTTGATGGAAATACGGTTTTGAATTACTATTTTTTATTTAACTGTCAAGTTTCGATATAACAGAATACAAGCATTTCGGACTGTATTGTACGGACAATCACTATAAATCATGTACTCAAACAGACCTTTTATCTTGCATTACGTTGATGCTTCTGGATGAGATGAGTATGACGCTGAAAATCTCCCCTAACAATTCACAAGATTTTAATGTAAAGATAGACAATATAGCAATAAAGGTATTCTTTAGTAATCTTTTCCAATTTTGTTGTTGAAGTAGTATAGAGCTAGAGGGGAACAAATGTCTAGAGGATTTATACCTGGATGAATATTTTTGTTCCAACGTAGACGGGCCAACAACCAGGCCAATTCATAAGCGGGTGAGCTTGTAATCGCAATTTTATGCTACTCTGATACAGAATTAAAAACGTAAATATTTCTGGTCAGTACCGATATCTCTTTTATGGAATACAATTAAAAATAAAATATTTATCAAAGTTAGCAATACAAAATATCATGGTTTACCTGTTACTCTGGATTCGATACTTTGCGTCCGCGGTTTCACCTAATTCCCTTTCTACCCTCCCTACCTCAGTAGAAACTGCAGGGGTGACGAACATTCCTAAACCACGTTGCAATTGGAAACTGTTTGTGTTGCCTAAGTAGATACTCCCAAACGTGACACATGTTTGAAGTGTTTTGCTGCCGTGAATAAATGGAACATACTGGTTTCTAAACAATTTCATTTGCCCCCTAAAAGCCGCAACAAACTTTTTCATGTCCTCTTCGTCTCTGCAAATCCAAGAAATATAATCAGAGATTCAAAACAGAGATTTCTTAATGATTTAGTGTGTATAAATCTTACCCAAGAGTTAAGAGCTTAACACTAAGATTGGTGGCTATTTACCACAAGGAAATAAAAATTTTTAAAAAAAAAAACGATTCAATTTTATGATTATAATGATGCTAATAGTGCCTTCGTTTTTATGTTTTTACTGAACACCTAAACTGCGCCAATACCTACAAATCTTGATAAGGACGCCATCACTTATCCGAACACTGAATTGAAGCAAAGGGATAGAAAATCAACCATCGTTACAATTTTATTGGATTCAAGTGAACATATTGTCTCTCTTCTGTGATTACTAAGGCATACACTATTTTTCGTCAATGAAAACATTGTCCAGAGAGTGAGATTGCTTGTAGTTTAACTAACGATACCGCAATGTCCACAATATATTTTGGGTAAATAATAATCTTCGTAAATATTTAATATCAATTGCTATTTTTTGGTAGATTGGTAATCTGGACACAATGGATATAAAACACTTGCATCTTACAGATGTGTTTCTATCTATACTTGAAATTTTACAGATTTGGGCAGAATTAAACTTTCAGGAAAACCCTCAAAACTTTCAGCCACTTACTTACAATTTGGAATAATTCTTTAATTAGATTAGATGGCACACATGGGTGCTATCCTAGGTCGTCAAAAAAAATCTGTAAACTTTATAGAAAACCTTCTAGATAATTCTTTGCATTTTCTATCCAATGCCGCTTTCACCCATTCTCGTTTTCACTCGTTCGCAATATGGTAATTTGACAGTTATAAAGTGAGTTATTCGTCGACGTTCCTCAAACAAAAATTGTGGAATGAGTGGTTCTACTTGTGAGATTTTATCTTGGAAAGACTGAATTGTTGAGTTAACAAAGTTTCGTGGGTAGCTTGATTTAAGTGTAACAACACCAAGTTTGAAGTTTGGGTTTTCTGTGTAAACGGTTGGGAAAAAATCTATCAGCTAATAAAATCGCAGAAACGACCAGCCGAGGCCAGGGCCTTTTTCCTACTACCCACAACATAGGGAAAATATAATTTTAAATCGGTAACCTTTTTCAAAAGTAAAAAGAACTACAAAATGAAGTGGAAATATATTGCAGTTATCAAACATTTGGCTACCTTCGTGCAGCGGCAAGTCCGTTTAAGTTCATAGCAAAGTCCTTCTTTTTCAGCTGTTTAAACACCACTAGATCCGTGGTATCCGTGGAACACGATTGGTCAAGGAAAATTACGTGAGTTGCACCACCAACAGCGTGGTCGTAAACTGGAATTTGAAGTTTGTTCTCCAGGCTTTCAATTTCATTGTTCACTTTGTGAAGAGTCAAATAATTTCCCACAGCTTCCATGACGTAGCCTGAGGAGCGCTTATCTAAAGCAGAAACGTAAAACATATAGTGATACTAATTGGGGAGTGACCAAAGGGAAATATAATGAATAGCTGGAAAACTGCATTGAAATTAATTTGTCAGTGAGCCAATATGAGTAAGAACTCGGATCAAGCCAACACCTTCAACCGTAGACAGATGGTTCTTTTTGGTGTAGAGAGCTATATAAAAAACAGCCAGCCAAAGGTTAGTTGTTTATCAAGATCAAAGTTGTAACCCAATACCGACTCGAACAACATATCCGTTCACTGACAAATTAAGAAGTAAAATTCACAAATTGACAAAGCAATCCTGTGAAGTTTCATATGGCCAAAACCATGTTGAAGAATAAATGGCATTTCGGATCTATAAACGGTTCTCCGGTAACAAATATATGAAATATGGACTATAATTTTGTAGCTGGTTGATCTTCTCAGATCCTACGTGATATCGCGTTTTGTACACGGTATTCTTTATTATAGACCAAAGGGAGTTCGTAAAACTAATCTGTTGAACGGTCAGCGGCACATGCCGCGCATGCGCTGTATATATTTAAAAGAGAGACATTTTTCGTCTTTCCAATGGTATGAATGGAATGCTTTGAGATATTGATTTTATTATAAAAAACGTACAATACTGAAAATGACATTTTCTACAACAAAACTGTACAAATATTATTTTGATTAACTAATTAAGGAAATATTCATAAAACTGATGAATACATTTTGCGTTGAGTGTATTCACTGTTTTAATTCCATATAACAAATAGCCAGTGTTCCCTGTTGTGTTATCGTGGGTACTTAATAACATATTGCTCAATAAACGTTTTACATGCGTGTTGGAATTTCAAGGGAACGTATGGACAGCATGCGATGCCTCCCAACAAAGTTTTCCTTCAATCGTTTGCTACAGCTATTATATGAACCAAACGCTTCCTGAATTCCAAATTGAACATGGGTTTCCGGGCGCTTCCTTTTATTACGAATATTTCTGTTGATTTTCAACAAGGGTGTTGTATGACTTCCTACAAGAAAAATACTTCCTAAGTTTCCCGCCCGCACTTTCTAAGCTCTGCTTACCCCTAGTTATATATTAAACTAAGCTAAATTAAGCTTTTGTGAGCCAATGAAACCTACGCTTGCATGCCTTTGGTTTCTTTTGTGTTCGTGTACTTTTGGGATGAAAGTCATTAGGGAATTTACGCAAAAATACGTGGAAAAAAAACAACGGTGGATCTAAAACATGTTTTATATCCATGATTTGTGAGAAGAGAAGGATAAAAGGATCCACATGGAGGCAAACAAAGATAGTAAAGTTTTATAACGATACTTTTACGTTGTTCGTGAAAAAAAACGAACTTTTCACGTTAAAAGAAGCAGCAGCAGTAGCAGCAGGAGTAGTAGTAGTAGTATATGAAACACTGACCTAGGGAAAGCAGATTGCAGATCAGATTCTGGACGCGCCAGAACATTGGATAAACTTTTGCACTTATGCACAGTGTACCCTGGATCCTTTGCGCAACAAGTCGCTGACGCCATGGGAAGGGGTCAGGGGGCAAATTTAAAGGACATGCATGCGGCCACGGGCACAGACGCGTATTATTATTGCAGTGATATATCCTGAGGAGAAGGTAATTATTTATATTGCACGGCTTGTAAGAAGAGTTACGGAGACACCAGAGAATAACCTTTTGCTGTGTTCTACTGTATGTTACGTGGAATAAGAAAACTTTTTTAAACAAAATCTTTACGTGCCTTAATAGGAATGGGTGTTCTTCTAAAGATTGTGATAGCTTGCAAAAGGCGCAAGACGTCAAAGGCAGAACTAGAAAAGAAACAAAGCATAAACTTCTTGCGGGAATTTTCTGCCAAGAGTCTGACAAGTGACTTTCTCTAAGCTGGTAATACAATATCATTGTTTTCCAGTAAAAATGTTATTCCAAAACTTACTGCGACGAATGGAGATCTGGGCTCCCAGGGCCTCAGACATTGTCACGCTAACGAACTCTTCAGCAAATCTCAGGGAGCCCGCCAGACTTTGTGGCAACGTGATTGTCTCTGACATTTCCTTTAGCTGCTCTCCCTCAGCTGCTACAAGCATGGAATCGAGGCCATTGCACTGCGCAATCTCGTGGTAAGCATGCAATGCGGCATCAGAGAACCGTTGGATATCTTCCTCCCTCATGAAGCAAAGGCGACTTTGGTCTAGGAATAAATACAAGCAGACCAAAATATATTCGAGTTTGTGGCAACTAACAGAGATTTGGAAAAAAAGAAGTTAATTTTTAAGTAAAATGTTAGCGCTGTATTTGTTTGACTCTGCTAGACATATTTTTCTTATGTTCTTACTTTAGTAAAAAATAAATCTTTTCTTTGGCAGCTTTTGAGCAAATTTCTTGGGTGCCCTAGTTTTTGTTCTCTTACCTGTTGATACAGGATCTAAAACGTCTGGTATGTAAAGCGGGTTTTCTTTGGACAAGTTGCTGTGGGTCTCAAAGAATTTCACAAGAAGGTAACCTAAATCCACATCTTTAGCAAGCCCTTTGTCACTCCAACAATGATCTTCATGTTGTTCAAGCACTTCCTCCTGCCACGTTTTATCAACGCCTTGGGGGTCGTCCAGAAGTCGGGTGCAGTAATCCATTAAATCTTTTGTTTCGACCTAATAGTATAAATAACCAATGTTCACAATCTAGCTATAATATATACTTTACAAATAACAACTGTAAATATCACTCGATAAGGAAATTGATTTACAATCGGTTACTTGGATCACTAACAGACATAACAAAAACTGTCTATACTAATTATCTAATATGCTCTTAAATAGAACTATTTACATATACACAAATAATAATATCTTAATATTACCATAAAACCTCGAAAACTGACCCCAGTATTGAGTGCCGGTACATTAAACAATAAAAGCGAATTCATATTTACAAATTTTTTCTGAAGTACTCCAGTACTTGATTTATATCAGTCAATTCGAAAATATATACCCCCTATATACGAAAACAAACCCATCTCGAAAATAAGCCCATCTCAAAACAAGCCCATTTGAAAGGGCCTTGAAAAGAAAAGCACGTGCACTTGTTTTGCGGTTTTACGATATCATATCAGGTGGATTATCTCATTCTGTATTCCTATACAGCAAAAGATATAAGTAGTTCTAAGTGAGATAACAATATATATAATGGTAACAAAATAGTTTCAAATGTAGAACAGTAACGCTGTCGCCTGGTTAGCCTAGTTGGTAAGGTACCAGTCTATCGTGCGGGAGGCTAGCGGTTTGATTCCCCGCCGGAACAACACTCAGGGTCTTAAAATAATTGAGGAGAAGGTTCTGCCTTTGCCCTAATATCTGCAAATGGTTAGACTTTCGCTTCTTCTTGTATAAGGACGTTAAACCGCAGGTCCAGTCTCTCGACACTTTATCGAGGGACTTAAAAGAACCCACAGATTTGTCGAAAAGAACAGGGTAGTGATCCGGTGATAAGATCTGTCTTCTTAACTGACTATCAGATATTTATTTGTAAAGCGCTTAGAGCCCAGTCAAGGATAAGCGTTATTTAAATATTATATTATTATCATTATTATTAAGCGTAAGAGTGTAGATAACTGATACTCATTTAAACAAGAGCATTAAAAGATCGTGGAAAGTTAACACCTCAAACGCATTAAAATACTAATTTCGACAGTGATATAAAAACTGGGTGCATATGACAGCTTGAACAACATAAAACACTCCAAAATTGAGGTTAATAGAAAATGATGCATAAGATGGACATATGACATTAGTGTAAAGAGGTAAGTGGAGACAATTGATACCATGATTGACTTGAGGTATTCCTAACATGCAGCACAACAGGATCGTTTCTAAAAGTAGGCACGAATGACCACGAATGACCACGAATAGCTACGAATGACCACGATGACCACGAGTGTCCACGAGGTCATTCGTGGTCACTGGTGGTCACTCGTGTGTACTTTTAGAAACGATCGCACAACAATGACAACTGAGTTTGTGTATACAATACAAAACGAGATTTTAATCCTGCTTGCACAGCTTAAGAATTTTTTATGTACCTTGGTTATGAACTCTTCTGCCTCAGCAAATGACAAAAACAAAACTGCAAGCGTTTCTGGAGTCAAAAAGCTTTCTTTAAAATCTCCTGCTAATCGCTGCTTACGCCCCCAGTGCATTATGACCAGCAGAATATGCAACAATGAAGGGCACTGCTGGATGTGAAGAGCGATATACCCGCTGTGAAGCAACTCTGTGGAATCTGAAGTGATAATGTACTGATCCTCGCTAAGATTGTTTCTCTGAACAATAATGTGAACACGAGGCTTCACCATAACTTCCACATCGTCTCTTTGAAATGCAGGATTAATAATGAGTCTCCTTTTTAGAGTCTCCTGCAGACAAAAAGTCTAAAATTAGCGTTTTTATCGACACTTCACTCAAACCATATGAGTATATGAAAATAAACTAATTTCTGGAAGCAGCTGTTATTCCTCTCTTGTGTCCGCAGCGCCGAAAGTGACAAAATGGCTATACTGTCTTATAATGATTTGAATAACAATAACCAAAAATAATAATATTGATAATAATAATAATAATAATAACAATAATAATATAGTAATAACAATAATAATATAGTAATAACAACAACAGTTTAGCTATTTTGTATGAATAGAATAACAATATTTTACAAGTATTTCGCGACGTGCATGTTCAGTTAAATGAAGGGACTGTTTAAAGATTATTCCCATGTTACTCAACAGTGTTTTCGTTACAGTTTGGATGTCTAATGTTAACGCCAACCCATAAACAGCAAAAGTTACTGTTATAACATTTCCATGCAAGCTCAAGCTGTACTGTGTTTTCCGATTAAAAAAAAATATCTTACTTGTTTCACTGAGCTCAGTCATTTGGATATAAAACCACGACCAGCTTTTGATTGTGGTAATGTCCCATCTAGGACGAGTGCGTCTCTAATCGTTTCAATACTTAAGCAACTGGGCGAAAATAAATTTTGGCTCTTACAACCCATTAAATGGGATTGCAATCGGCTCTAAATCATAACAGACATGTGATTATACTAACCATTATTGCGTACTGTTCCCGTTTATTTGCAAACCATTTGCTGTGAACATACAACTGAGTCGGCTGAGGAGTTCTTGCTCCAATACAGATACCGGTCAATGACGCACCAAGAAGACAGGTCTTTACCTTCGTTGTTTGAACAAATTTATTTCTATGAGAACACCTTAGTTGCCAGTCTTCTGTGATGTTTGTTTTCTGTCCTCTGAAGTGATAAGCAAGCTGTTGTGATATCAACCCTGACACTCCACGGAGGGCATGCTGTTTGTTTGTTCCTATCATGTATCATGTAAGATTATTGAGAATAAAACAAGATGTATTGCTGGTTTCTAATAGAAAGAAAATAAAACTGAATAGGCGATTCGGAGGAATACGATGAAAATGAACTCGATGAATTTTCATGGACAAGATGTATACAGACTTCAATGCTCACTAATAGTTCATTACTAGCTTTGAGGTTCCTTTTCCAAATGCTCACCTTCACTTCAACATAGGACTTCATCAAGATATAATCAGTATTCTACCCTGGCCATCAATATAAACTTCAACTCAGAGATCATTCACTTGCTTTGAGGAGAAAGGGCTAACAAAAATGGAAGTGGGCAAAAATAGTCCTAGTATAAAAATTTCCCTCCACCCTCTTCCTCCCCCTCTCAGTTTGATAAACAGAGGACAAGCTCTTATTATGCTCTAAAACGATCTGTATATCTCCTTGTACAAGTCTCTGAACGTTGGACATTCAATCCATTTCATTTTAATTTCAAAATACCGGATCCTGTATCACAAGAATGTTCAATTAACCACTTAAAAAGCTCTATGGTCAGACCATATGTTCCGATACTGGAGTGTCTCGTAGTAACGTAATGTTATAAGGTGCACAATGTGCTGTCCCCTTTGAGACTAATGTGGTAAAACGCACCCATATTTTTGTTTTCTTACATACTGACGCTCTGGTTGATTCCCTGCACCAGCCATGGCTTAGTCAAGAAGGCTTCGCCAAGGTCAGGGCAAAAGTCAACGAAACGTTCAAAATAAAAGGTTTAAAACAGCACGTTGCTACATGAGATACCATAAAGCAAGTTTTGTGACCATTTGCTCATTTAATGACCTTCCTTTGATAATTTTTTTAGTGTTATCCCGTGGTGGAAATAAAGAATGTTAATTAACGTTTCAGACGGTACCTAGTCCTTCGGAGTGAATGCGTAGGTTAGAAATCATTTCTTCCGTCGGTGACTAGTTAAAATGACGTCTACTTTAAAATTTCATGGTTAAACTTTTGCTAACATCGCTGTAAGTAAGACAGTGATCGAGCTTTTGATGTTATGTAAATCCATACGCCAAGCTTTTGGGATGAAGGAGTAAAGCTCCTTAAACCTCCTACGCGGGAAAAAACCATGTGCATTATACTCTTACCAAGTTTTTCTCTATCTTCTGTGGCCGCTTGCTTGATGTGTGCCAAAATCCTGTCAGCTACCCACGGAAAGCTTAAAAGTGACACCTCACTTCCGCTTTCTTCTTCTGCTGCCTGCTGGTCTTCATGGGATACCAATTGAGGACAGTATGTTGCCATGTACCAAGCGGATGCTTTGTGCAACACTCCAATTGGGTACTTCCCTCTGCACGTACAACAAGAACTAGATCAACAAAGTAGCTATTTCTAATAGAAAGTGAGTGCTGCATGCGAGTACACTATTTTGTTATAGTGCATGCCAATTATACAGTTCTATCTTTAGCCTTAATGTATTTGGATTTAAACCGCTGATCGCATGTATCGTGTGTACCGAAATGCTAGTGACATCCTTGAATCGATGCTCGATACGGTATGGACTTGAACCGCTGACGTATCGCATGCTCGTTGCTAGTGACATCCAAAGATTACACTGTGTTCCAAACAGAAAGCTACTCGCTTCGTTCGCAGCAATAATATTATGATCTTTGAACGCGGAAAGAACCTACAGATATAATTAATAGAGGTAGCACATGCGTGCTAGTGATCAAATTTTCCGACGAACAACCCTGCCTTTTAAAGTTGAGTTTCCGTTCCCCCAGCCCTTCGTTCCCACGGGCATATATATTTCTAAGCTGAAACATTTGTCACTATTTAAAGCCAGCATGATAGGGTCTTCTCTTTATGAAACTAATCAAGGCAGGTCGAAGCATTCACCGGCCGGCCGGCTGTATCTACCAAAATGATCTGATTATAAAATTAAGCCTGAGCTGCGATCAACTGCAAGATTTGAATGTGTTCTCCTTCGTTAAACGAAATAAAAACAGGACTTTATTTGATATTACAATCTGGATACAATTTTAAAAAACAACACTTGCTTTCAGCCAAAATGATAAACAGCTAGATAAATCTAAACTGTATTGTGGACTTAAATGTTTGTAATGCACTCGGATTCGCCAGCTTTAAACCTTTATTTCCTTGTTTTTCTAAAGTTTGAAAACTGAAAACATTTTTTGTTTTGAATGTTGTAATTAAATGTAATGAGCTGATAGTTGAATAGTTTTGTTTCACGACTTATACTAAGTTTTTGTTCTTTTCAATTAATTGCTCTACTCTTTCATGCATCAAAAGAGTTGGTTTTTATTCAACAAGAATAAACCATCAAACAAGATAAAGGTTGTCGAAACAGGTACAGTTTCTTATAAGAAAACAGTTTTAAAAATGGCTATTTTTAAACTAGAGGATGCATTATCCGACCGTCTATATAGACAAAGACTTCTTTCGAAATGTGTCTTCAAAGACGCATAACCCAAGACAGATTGTGCAATGTGTCCAATTTTATTCTAGAGACTGGTATAACCAGACGAACTACAATAGTTTGCCCAAGTTCGTGCAGACAAATTATCCGTCCTCCTCTGTAGTATAAAAACAGCCATTTTCAACTATTATAGCAATGTTTCCACTCACGTGATTTCAAACTCTTCCAAGACGGCGTTCTCCCCTCCAAACTCCTCATAGAACTCATGTCGGGTGTTATTCCGCAGAGACGACAAACTGGCTTGTATCATTTGAGCAACCTCAAATCGCTCGTCTGTTTTACCCGTTAAACGGGTGCTTACCCTGACAAGGCAGCCGCTGATGACTTCTCCCTCATCTACAAGGCCATACAAAGCCATAAGAGCGCCTACAAAGAAAGACATTCAGGTTTAGGTTTGTTTCACATATTGTTTGCTGTACTAGCCTCTCGCTTTTTTTTCTCTCACAGAGAATGATAATTACAAATCGAGAAGTTATCAAAACTGCGTGCTATTAAGAAATAAAAAACAAGAGATGTACAGAACCAAGGCACATTAGCCTTTCATTCTAAAATATCTCTTTCCTTTTCTTTTTTTCTTCCATTCTTTCTATTCACTCCTCTTTTATTTTCCTTTTTTGTTTCTTTTTCCTTTATCCTGTCCTCAACTCTCTCTTGTATCCTCTCCTCTTGTACTGTCTTCTTTCCTCCTTCCTCAATCTCCTCTACATTTATTTTTTCCCTTTCTCCTATTTCAGCTTTATTTACTCTCTTTATCCCCCCTCCCTTCTCGTTCCACCTTGTTTCGAGTTGTGTCTCGTCGTCTATCCTTTTCGAATCACCAAATCGTGGCACCATCAATCTCTTCTCGACTCGCTCTATCAAATTCTTACGCTGCAATTTTCTTACTCCATCTTTCACTTACCTAACTTGGAGTTATAGCGGTCTCGTACTTCTACAGCGTCCTGTTCAAACGCTTCATATCCACGAACAACTAAGTCTTCATCTACCTTCACTCGCCGTGTTTTCTTCTCGTTTTCTTCCGTATTAAACCGCTGATACCGTTGAAGGGACTTACACTTTCTGAACAGTTTGCCAAGGACTCGCTTCGATCTAGTAAATATGCAAACATGCATGTATAATAACATGATAGAGGTTTGTCTAAACTAAATCTTTTGTAGGGGGAGTATTTATTCAAAGACGTTATTTTTGTTGATTTTAGAAACATTTTGGTTTATTTCGTAGTGAGCTTTTGGAATTTTTTTAACTCCCCATGCATACATCATGCATTCAGTGGGACATAATTCGGTTAATGAGAAAAATTTGTAAACATTTGAAGATTTTTCGATGGAGTTTACGAATCTGAACAGTCATAACAAGAATACTGCTAAAAAACTAAATAACAAAATAGTTACTGTTCATCAGCAGGATACCTAAATTGCGTGCAAATCTACAGTTGGTTTCGGTTCCATTAAGTGACAAAAACGTACGCGTTGTGGGGCAAAAGACCGTATATAGAGAAATTTGAATCGCAGTGACTTTAAAAGTTGCTAACCAAAGCCACACCTTGTTTGGTATCTGTTCTAAACTTTTATCTGTCCAATTCCTTAATCACGTTTTTTACGAACTGCCTAAAATGTTACTTTATACTCCCCTTAAGTAAACTTTTGAACAGCCGATTCATGCCATAAATTACTTGTAACATTGTTTACTTACATATATCGTTGTTTGCGAGACTTCATCATGAAATCTGGATATTCAGTGGGCCGCAACTCTTTCGGTAGCATTGGACATTCTCCTGTTTTAGGAAAGTCCACGGCATCTGAGTGCATATGAGCTAGTTTAATGCATTCCGTTGAGAAAATACCTGAAAGATATTACAATATAAAATGGATAATTTTACGAGGTTTGGCCTATAGTTTATTGTAGTATACGAATAAAGC
The DNA here is from genome assembly GCA_026122405.2 of Zoanthus sansibaricus. Taxonomy (NCBI): domain Eukaryota; kingdom Metazoa; phylum Cnidaria; class Anthozoa; order Zoantharia; family Zoanthidae; genus Zoanthus; species Zoanthus sansibaricus. The sequence continues at coordinate 451 of JAPEIX020053567.1, read as the reverse complement.
TACTTCAAAAACCCAACTTGAAAAGACAAATTCAATTTGTATAACCTATACGTATGTTAACCTATCACCTTGTATAGACCCTTTTCATGGTACGGTTTAAAAGACTTTTTTCTGCATTCAAAAAATTGCACGTTCACAAGTTTCAAAGTTTCAAAAGAATGTGTCACCAAAAGCAAGGCCTTGCTGCGAGCAAATTTAAAGGAGAACTGAAGCCTAAAATTGACTTTTTATCGTTTGAACATTTAGGCATAGTAGAACAACTATATACAGTGTTTTAAGCTGTTTTCCGAGCAGTTCAGAGAAATTTATGGTTTTGTAACAAATCGATAATATTTGATCGTCGGCGGCTCAATATGTGATGTCAGCAGTTTTTTATGACGTAAGTTACGATACTATAATGATCAAAAAGACAAAAAACATGTTTACTGTGCGGCTTTTGGCCAATAGAAAA
>JAPEIX020053566.1:0-28669 GCA_026122405.2 Zoanthus sansibaricus | reverse complement strand
AATAAAGAACGTTTTTTAATGTTTTCGAATTATTCCTTGGTATTATAGATGCCTTTAAGTTATACAGCAAACAATTCAACGCCTTTTCGAGACAAGAAAGATGAAAAAAGGAAAGTATGTTGAAAAAAAGTAAAAGTTATCCTATTCGATTCTGAAATATAATAAGCGGGGGGAGGGGTCTTAATAAGGTTCCGAGGGATGGAAAAAAATCAAAAAATTAATAAGCGGGCCCCCCCTTATATTAAGCACCCAAGAGTAAATACTTAAACTTCAAGTGAAACCCCGATTATCTTAACTGTTGGCAACATTAAAACTTGTTAAAATGCAAAATAGTGTATACATTCCGGTGAACCGTAAAAGACTGTGAAACATTGAACATTACACTGATTCTGACTTTGTGAATTAAAATCCATGTATGTTTTCAATTGCAAGTTCAAAGATGGTCAAAAGAGTTTTATTTCTTAATTGAAGAACGAGCAACAATATTCGCGACAGATTTCGAGGTAGAATTTTTGTGTTATAAATATCTTGATTATTTGAATATCGTGCATACATATTGACAAGGCAGGTCTGCAAACAACACTTAATCGTACTTTTACCCGGCGAATTACAATGGTTTGTTTACGGTCTCCACATCAACAAAATTCTATTAAATGGGACACGTGTCCCAACTTAAACAATACTTTGAAAAAAACCTGGGATGGACTCAGACCTGCAGGACTGGAGCAACTGGGTTGATTATAAAACAACATGTTAACGAACATGCATCCTTTGTAATCAAGATAAAGTGAACATTCGTATAATTGATATAAGTCCAGCCATTCTGGCAGGCTTATTACAAATTTAAGGAAGAAAATAAAGACCGTTTCTCTGAAAAATAAAAGCACTTGGAGATAAATGGTTGGAAATAAATTAACCTAATCTGAGCCTAGTGTCAAGTTTGATGTTGTTTGGCAGACTGTTGAGGCTGAATCTTAGAATGTTTCAGTTTTAAAGGACACACAACCAGTTGCGGTGTAGTACACACTCGTAATTCATAGCAATATGACGTCTCTGTATAGGGTTAAATAGATTAGTCAGTATCATATATAGCTCTATGGGTTGTCTTATTCGAATTCAACCGTGGGGTTTTATAACCACAGATATCTATATCCTCTTGCTGCGAGCGAAGCGAGTAGCCACCTATTCTTAACACAGTGTAATCTTCGGATGTCACTAGCAACGATCATGCGATATATACGATCAGCGGATGAAGTCCATATCGTATCGAGAATCAATTCAAGGATGTCACTAGCAGTTCGATACACGCAATATATGCGATCAGCGATTCAGCTACTGAAAAGTGTATTATATTCTGATACTCCAAAAACAGGAGAAAACCCTATCATGAAAGTATGATAAAGTGAAAGTGTATTTCACCGGTTAATGAAAACTGTTCTAAGTGCGTCCGCTCTAACACTAATTTACTCTTTAACCTCGTACCCAGGCTCTTCCCTCCCCCGAGAGGGAAGAGCCTGGGTACGAGGTTGTTTACTCTTCTCCTTTTACAGTAACAGTACAAATATATTAAATGCCGAAATTATAACAGTATTGTCGACGCTATAACAAAATAGTGTACTCGCAGCACTCACTTTCTATTAGAAATAACTAGTTGTAGCGTATACTATTTATATTTCGTAAAGGGCCTGTGATGTAACACCTTGACATTCTCTTCTGACCCAAAAAACAATTAACTAGAGGTCAATCACCCCTATATTGCTTACGGTTATTTTCTGAGTCCAGTCTTAATGTTGTTATACTACATTACGTCGTTCACTGGAATATGAATAAAAAGAAAAACCGTTTTACAAATCAGTTTGAGTCGTTCCCGGAGGCGGGGTTAAAGTTTATCTCATATCCCTATAGGGAGTGGCGTTTTGCTGGTCCTGCTAAACCATCAGTTCTAGAACACTCGTTCTTTTAACCTATAATGTATCCTTGATACGGCTTTTTAAAAAAGGCATGACTACGTAGACTGCAGTAACGTGTATTTAGACAAAACGAAAGTTTCAATGTTACAACGTAACATAGTTAAACACGTTAATTTGTCATATTTTGACGATCTAAAGACGACTGGCTTCCGCGGAACATGTTTTTGTTTCATTGTGACATTTTGATTTACCACAATATAGCTTTCAAGCTAAAGCTGCATTAGCTAAAAATTGGCAAATATGAAAAATTGTTTGAAGTTTTCCAATTATTAATCAATGTTGTATCAAATCAGACAAATTTAATGTTATATTTGTGATACGTGGATACATGTTCGAAAAATTTCAGAGCGAGTTTGTATTTATTTGTTTCTTTCTGAAGAAAATAAAACGGCAAACTAAACGAAAGTGTTAACAAGTTGATGATATTTAAAACTCAGGTTCCTATAACCATTGCATATTAAAAGCAGCTACGCTATAAAACGCCGAAAATGTACAGACACAACTACTCCTGGCTGGAGGAATTTGCATGCTGGCAGTCCCCCAGTTAGTTTGTTGCCAGTCCCACCTCGACGTTTTGAACTTTCGGTATATACTTTATACCAGTATGCACGTAAGGGTTAGGGTTATAGAGTCTCCCTAAGAAAGCGGTATATACTTACTTGTTAGGGAAACTATACTGACGGGGACTATATGGCATACAGGCATGAAGTATACCGAATGTTTTGGCTGCACACCCTGCACGCCGCTAGGTCAGTCGTTATAATAAGTCATACTCCTTGAATGTCTAGTATAAACCAATGCAGACTGATCGTGGGTTCCAGGATCGAAAACTGTGTCGTATTAGGAGCAGAAACCGAATTCGTGTTCAATTGTTAACTATAGCTTTTAATTTGCTTTTGCGATAATAAATAACAATATCGTCAATCTAATAATTTAAAACAGCGTACTTCCGCATGTATACGCTCATGAAAATGCTGAGTAAAATTGACAACCTCAAAAGAAAGAAGCTTTTAGTACAAGAAACTAATATATTACAATTTCAATTTCAAAGTTTACTTTGGAGTATAATTGAGTTGTACATCGAATGAAAAGCTATGAAAGTTAGTCTTTTCTGTCGCCTAAACGTCACCTTTTTCTATATCAATTCAGTACTAATAAGTTTTTTGTTTTTGCTGCTATGATAAAACTGATCATTTTAAAAAGTTGATTAAACCATGGATGAAATTTTGGTAAGCTAAGTTCTATAGTATATAAATGTTATCGTTACAGATGTGGGTTTTGTAAAAACAGATATAAAGTTATATAAAAAACAAGTTCACGCTTAGATTTTCTTTGTTCAGCTCTATATTTGGGATCGAGATCGAAGTTAACAATTATACCATTGTTTTTTTAAAGTTTTTTTCTGTTAATTAGTTCGAAGCAGTTTAGATCAGCATTCGGCAAGGGTAGTTCGTATTCTAACATGTATTTAAAACTCTTCGCGCACTGTCAATCTGTTGCCAGCTACTCAATTTTGAAATTAAAGAATACAGATGTGAATATTATACCTTTGTGATGATTAAGGAACGTAGAAAAGATTGCTTTCGTGAATTGAACTTAAATTTCTTCGTCCCAAATTACAGCAAAAGTCCATTTTTATGGAAATTGCTAAGCTAAATTAGTTTGATCATTTCTAAAAACAAATTTATCCACTTCACTTGTGATTGCATGCTCTTGTATTCAAGGCACGAGGCAACTGCGAATGTTTTCTCACACTGAAACCATTGACGTAGTTTACGAGGAAAGTCTTACAAACGTTGTCGTCGTAATGTGTTCAAATTGGTAATGCCAGTAGTTTTAAGCGCTACTTAAAAGTGTTTGTAAGGAAACAGTGTATAGCTTTCTTTGGAAACGAGTCATTTTAACGGCAATAAATCTTGCAAAGTGCTTGTTTTATTCGTAATACCCAGTGTTCTAATCTGATTGAGTTTTTTCATTAAGACCTTGAATTCGTCTTTACGTTTGTAAGTCGTTAAAGTTTTTCTTGAGTGATGATTTACTGAGTAAAACGCGTTCTAGTAGTTTGTTTTATTGTAAAAAAACATCCAACTGTAATAGCCCTGTAATTGCAACTAAATGCTCCTATATCTGCCATGGTGCGAAAATTATTGTCAATACAAGCAAAATTAGTGTCGTTTTATGTTCACTTTAGTATAAAAAGCGAACTTAATTCTTTTTTTTGGTAGTTTCAGTTTTGGCAGCTCGATTACAAAATATTTTTAAAAATACAGGTTTGTTTCAGTATACAGCATAAAAAGTATACAAAAAAGCCCGGAGTGTTTCAATCGATCTATTCACGCAAAACTGAAAAGTTATTATTTCATATACAGCTTATTTTGCTCTCTGGGACGGCTCTGGTGGTAAGTTTACATAGTGCTTAGCCTTCTTTTTGTTTCTTGTTTTTTGTAAATGAAACAAGATAGTGTGTGAGTGCGAGGTTCTTTGATATCTCCATATTAAAGATGTCGGACTTTTACTCAGTATATATTGTGCAGATTTCAAAAGTGAGAGAACAGTTTTCGATCTAATCCAGTTACTTCGGTTAAGTTACTTCGGTTAACACACATGGACTGAGAAGGTGCAGTTAAATAATTTATCATGTCGGTTCAATATTAAAGATAACTCTGCTTCTCAGTAAAACGGTATGATGGAAAACTGTTCTAGATTCTCGATGACTGTCCAAAAATATAAAACTTCCAACTTTAATATATTTCTGTATTTGTGTTTAGTTATGGATTAGCCCTAACTAAGTAGCCTTATTGAAAAATCATGCATGCAGGAATAACTGTAAGCTTTCTTTACTTCTTAACAAATAAATTGTGTTATCTTTGTCTGTAAAGGTTAGCTGTCGTTGTTTTAGAACCCTTTAGCAAATTAATTTTCTAAAACCAAAAGTTAAATATATCAAAAGCAATCCGCACTTGTACCTTTCATTTAGAACTGTATTTGAAATGTTTTGCCTAATTTTTTTCAGTTCAAAAACTGACAATATTTTGGGTGAATTGTTTTTAGTACCATGTCCGTTAAATCACGAATCGCTTTCAGGGTTTTAATACATTGTGCCTTTAAAATTCGAATCTTTGTCGCAGTTTATCAGTCATGTTTGGAATATTAAGAGCGGCACTTCGGATAGATTTTATTTGCTCCAGGCTGCCGAAAATATTTAATCAGAAAAGTCAAAACTTAATATTTTATGAATCGATCTAGTTACAGTCATAAATTACAAAAGAGGTGTTTTCTAGCCCAATTTGTTTTAGTTGTCAGTATATATACGCTTGTGTATTTAGCAAAATCAATTTTGTCGGTTTTATTTAAAATCTTCACAAATGCAAAGTTGTCCAAGTGCAAATTAATTTATTGTTTTAATATAATTTTAAAACTAGGGAAAACGTCAATATGTGTACTTACGATTAATTTATTATCACTGAACATTGGCGAGTAAGACGAATAATCTTTATTACAAAAATTTAGCTGTTAGTAATCGGGTTTTTAGTATTTTTTTATACCCATCTAGCTCAAAAGCTTACAGAAAATGTTTGAAAAAGTAAAAGAAACCATTTTAACATCTCCACTTGTTGTTAAGATTATATTCTTCAATTAAATAATTTTTCATATAATTCTTCAAGTTGTTGTTCCTCATTTCAATTTTGATTTTATTACTTTTTCAAAAAAAGTTTAAAACATAAAATTGTTTCCGGCCATACGCCCTTAATTTTTAGTAATGACAGACTTTGAGTTAAGTATCTATAACTCCTTCGGATGGCCTGCCGCGCAAACGACTTTCAGCTTGATTTCGGTAGTGTTAGTTCCGTAGAAGCTGTGGTCTTTTCGTTTTAATAGGTTTTTAATTACAAGGATGCCATTGCCTTTTTATTAGATAACTTGCCTCAAGTATTGTTGAAATGGGCCATTAACAACTATACCGACACCCTAATGTTTGCATTTTACTCAGCAGTAGCACGAGTTTCAAAGCAAAATGGACAAACATAAAACGTTGGAGATCCGCTATTATGTTGCAGCTTAAAACCCTGCCACAATAACGGAAACTCTAGCTTTAAAAATAAGAAGCCATTAATCAAGGACAGAGACGTTTTGCCCACTGATTAATTTAGTTAATTTTAACTCTTCTAAATTTAATTAAAATGAACAAGGAGAGCCGAAGGGCCTCGTAAATCGATAAAATTCTTTTTTACCCTTTCATTTTGCTACAACGACCTTGCTTTTGATGCAATAAACCATTTTGAACTTTTCGCATGGGAAGGCTTTGCGATGTTATGAATCTGCAATGACAGATGCATAAATTGGGTGTTTTTCTCACAGTAAAACACATTTCTGAGGAGCGACGAGTTTTGTTTTTGTTAACTCCCTCAACCACACATTGCGCTTTTGTGTTTTTAGAGATAACAGTTTCTCGTAACAAAGCAACTCAGTAAAGTGAAAACTAAACTAGCCTTTTGCAAATATAATAGAATTAGACTCCTAAGCAGTTTATCACTAAGTAAAACGAAACCCTTTGTGGCAAGGCCATTTTGTGGGGACTTTTCATGCAACATCACAAAACACATCCCTGCAGCTCTTGCAATTTTTTCTGTTTTGAAAGAATATATAATATAGAATAAAGAACAAACTGGACATTCCGAGAAAGTTTTAGGCGTTTGTTTAACTAGTCAGCACTCGTGTGTTTAACAATACATCCACTATGAAATTAAGAGTTGTTTAAGTCAGAGTCCGAAAGGTGCTTTTCTTTTCTTTTCTTTTCTTTATAACTGACATAAACGTCTCTCTTCACAATCACGCTTACAATTACAATTTGAAAACTAGTGAACTTCTTCCGCGGCAAACCTTAAGGTTTCTCATCTCTTTTGGTAACGTATATGCACTGGACAGTCGCCGGCGCAATTGTACAATTCAACTATCTTTTACCACATCTGCCTTTCCTAGATTCGATTTGGATCGCTGCTCAATATTCTTAGCAACCACAACTTTCTCAAAGTTCAAAAAAACTTTAATGCGTTTTTAAGTGAACAAAATATATTTTTTGTGTCTCTTTAAAGCAGGTTCATGTTGTTGCAATAAGTTTTATTTACTTATTTTAGGATAATGCAAATTGCACAAAAAGGCGTTGGAAGGAAAGAACATTGAAACTTAAAGTTATGAAGCACAGATAAGAAGACGGAATTGAATTTTTTTACTTATAACCGAAAACGGCACGAACTCGTAAAGAACACAGATAATACAGTGTTTGCCTTTTTAGATAGCAACTCCTTATAGATTCTGTTACAACATTCGGAGGGGACAGACTAGATTTGACGGCTATTATAAACGAAAAGGTTACACTTCTTAGTCTTGTGAAAGAAACAAGATAAAAGTACCCTGCAGGTTTTCTACAGCGGAGTGAATAGCCTTTAAAATTGAAAAAATATCAAAGTTTTAAAGTTTTTATGACTATTTTTTCTCTAACAAACCTTCCAACACAAGACGTCATTCAGATTCCCACACGGCAAATGAGTGTCAGGTTATCAGTCAACTAATAAAAGCCTTCTAACAACTATAACTGGAATTGCCTAAAATTCTTTCCCTCTTAGTCGTTAAATTGAAATATCTAAATCTAAATTTCATTTTTTTTGTTTTATTTTACATAGATTTAGTATTTTAGAGGTTCTTTCCATGTATAATGTTTATTATGATTATGTGCTTTTTTCAAACCGTTCTTATAATGAAACTTAAGATCTAATATAAGCAATAGTTTTATCCTGATCTTATGAGCGACGGAACTGCCATGATAAAGGTTAATGAATTTTCAAGAATATGGGTTGGCCTTATCTTCTCTTACGAAATATGATTTAGCTGTTGCGGTAAATGAAACTATGTTTTTAATAGTATCTTACATTTTCGAAAGCATTTCCTTGTTTAGCAAGAACAGAGTGTTTTATTTTAACCACATCTCTATCATACTTTCATGTTCGAATGAAAAGGAGATTCCGAGTAATACATATAATGATATATTTAAAAGCTAAAATGAGCATATCTTGAAATGTTGTTAAAAATTAGGCATTGCACGGCACTTTATTTGTGTGCAATTAGGTAAATCAACCGCAAAGTTTGGTAAATTTTTGGGAAAAAAATTGTCAACTGCGAAGAAAGAAGCTAGATGCAAGCTATACATAAAAAAGATATTTGAAAGGGGTCTCTCTGTTCTCGAAAATGAACACCAAACAGTCACATTTCTGGTAAAATTTGTAAATGCTGTATTCTGGTTTAACTGGTGTTGCCTTAGGAAAAATTCCAGGCAAGGAAATGCTTTTTACTAAGTGAAAAAGAAAAACGTACGCCCAGCATATACACATGCAGTAATCAGTCAGTGCTATCCTCTGCTCAGATAGAGCAATGCCGACTCGAATGCCGAGCACAAGCTATACCGCACCGATTTACAACAGCTAAATCAGTTCCATGATGAAGACTTTTTTTCTTTCCTTCTGAAGCTAAGTAACTGTTAAAATTGGTTTTAGTAACAAGTGCATCAGGTCGGTTAAAACTTCAGTCAGCCAGAAGAAAGACTGACATCGGGAAAGATAAGCTGTACTTCTCGTTGGAAACAAAATAAGGCTGTTGATCATAATTATTAGACGGGGTTCTTGCTAATTTTTTGCATAGAAGGTAAAACACCAGAAATAGCAGCTAACTATAGAATTTCACCTTTGAACAGACGAACATTCGTTGGATAATTTCGATAAAAATTTCAGTGAAACAGCCGGTAACATTTACTTGAACAGCCGGTAAAAATAACCGGTTACCGGCTCTTAACAAGAACCCTGTTAGAGTATACAAATTAAAGAATATGGTTTTGTGATTACTTTGAAGAAAAGTTGTTTTGGTTACAATTTAGTTTGAGGAGAAATTGTTCTCTCATAAAATAAAATTAAGGTCATTTCTTTCAATTTTTGTTGGTGACAGTAATGAATTTTATTTTAGTACAACGCAAATGCATATTACAATTTTTCAAAAGCATAAGAAAAAACTTAGTATTTCAGTGTTGCTGTATTTCAAATAAAAGTTTGTTTGCTTTTAAAAAACTGTTCGGATGCTTCAACTGAATTGAATCTATGTAGAATGTTTCATCTTACTATATACTACGTTGAAAAACGTAACCTCATTCCATAATTTAAATTAGACCCCACACATCTAAGCTGACTCAGACCGAGAACTGTAAATTTTTTTAAGCGTTCCTCATTATTCTCTTTAAAGCAGAAATCGTGCAGTTACAGTTTGTGGTTGAAGCAATATTTGGTTGCGTGTTTCCATGGCAAAACCACCTTTATAAACCAAATAAAAATTGTAGAAAGTATATTGAAAAGGTAAATATTCCAGTGTTAAACTTAAAAATCTAAAAGTTACAAAATTACTGAACGAGATCGATAAATTATTGAGAATAAAACATTTTGTGATTTCTGACAATTTATTTCAAAGCTTAATAAAATAGTTTTAGTCAAGTATGTATATCCTGAGCACTAACTACTGACAAAATCACGAAAGAAAGCTTCATATGAGCCTTATTGAATTTGGACAGTGTATAATGCACTGAAACTGTTCTTTTTGCAGAAGTTAAGCAGCGCTCAACTCCTTGTTGCAAACGATCACCAAGTGAAAAAGTCTAAACGCAGATTTAGAGACTTAAGCAAAAGAGAAACAAGTAAAGAAACAAGGAGGTAAAAGGAATGGCTTTACTTTTCTAAGTGTTTTAGAGAGACGTGGGCGTAAAAACCAAGTGAGCGTAAACGCGCCTAAGATAGCATCTGATCAGCCTTTCAAGTCACATTCCGTTCTTATCCATTAAGGCAGCTACTAAAAGAACGACCTAATTTCCATAAGTGTTTAATGATATGGTGCGTTTAGGCCGCTAGGTTATTAAACTGTTTTGAAAAGCATGGCCTTTCTTTCTTAAAGTTGTTATCTAGACCCCAAAGGGCAATCTGTACCACGCAGTAAAATCTGTTACGATCTTGGTGCTGTATATCACAGATGGCTGTAAGAAAATTACTCTATTTTTTTATCTAAGTTCACCCTGAGAATATACGCTAATCTACGTCTCGCTTGAAGGAAAAAATTCCTGAAAACATAATATAAGCACGAATTTATTAATCAAGGTTTAAAATAACTTTTTTATCTGTCTGATGGAAAGTTGGAAAGATTTCGCGCCTAAAAGACTTTGTTTATTTTAATATTTAAAACAACAACAAATATTTGGTGGTTTATGCTGTAGTCATTCTATTCAGCCATTGCTTTGCCATTTATTCAAACAAAAGCTTTAATTTCATTAGAATACAGTAGTTATGCATAACAATATCATTCAATAAGCGAACTCCCGCGTTGCACCAAAAATAATCCATAAGCTCTAAATCACACTGCTTGGCGTGTGGCACATTGTTAGTTGGCTCTTGACAGGGGAGTCCTGCACTTCATTAAAAAAGTTTTTTTGCGAAAACAAAGTTTGTCCACTTCTCTTACTCGCTCCGCATCGACCGTAAAAAGCGAACACGAGCCTTGATTCTGAAAGCTATTGTACGAGTCCCACTAAATGGATCTTTCAGGATTAGAAGTACTAAATTGCTTAATAAATATTTAAAAGTTGTCAAGGGTATTGTTTCATAAATTGGAGGGAGGAGTTGTTGTAAGGTCAGCGGAAACACACCTAGCCATTCAGAACAGAACAAATATTGGTTTGTACATATCCAACCACTTCAGTGCTTGTTAACTTGAATAGGATTTCCGGACAACCAAAACTTGTGTAAAATTTATGAACACAAACCGTAGCAACAACAACAAAAATTTACTTGCTTCCGCCAGAATGGTGATTACAATTTCTGCGAAGCTTGTGTTTACAGTCGCCAGTTTTATGATTTCCTCCAAGCTGGTCGTAAGTAAACAAAATAGCCTGCGGCTCTCTCTGTACAGGGAAAGTCACCCTGCAATTTTCTAAATGATTTCCCCATGAAAACATGCTTAAACTGGTCGGTTCGGGACCAGTATTTTTGTTTAACATTCTAATTTCTATGGGCCATTGTGGTGACACTAGAGGTTCCTTTGTCTGATACGAATAAAATCTAAAGTTTATCTAAATTAAAAAAATACCTAAATATGTTAACGGTAATATCTTAAATTAAAGTATTAAAAGATCGAATAGTAATACTAATCTAGCAAAGAAAACGTGCACTTGGCTTCATTGGAAAATATTGGTTTGATTTTGATAGAAAGTATAATATATTCATACAGTCGCAAACTTGAAATTAGGACCAAAATGAAAAAAAATATCAGGTGGTTGAACTTACACCTGCAGTGTGGATAAAACTCAACCGCTCACTTGACTATACTTCCTGGAGTTTTACAACACTTTGTTTTACTGTACAGATACTCTGTCTGTGATAATCAATTCCCACAACAAACCCAAACGGAAACGAAAGCACCGCTGTTCTTTTTCCGCCCACCATGCAAAAACGATTCTAAACAGTGCTATTCTACACCCATTATTCAACAAATAAGTGACTGAGTTCAAGAATTTTCAAACAGTAAAATTTTGGAAACTTCGTGCATTGAATTGGGCAAAAAAAAGTCAGCTTTAATACAAAAACTGATTTTTGCAAATGGGTATTATCTTGATTCTTGCGTAATCAATTAGGAGTATTTACCCGATAGAGAGTTAGATTTTTATTTTCTTTTTATAATTATCATATTTTCATGTTACACGCTTTCCAGTTACGTATTTGGTCTTAAGTCTTCAAAGTAAGCTTTCCTTTTCAAAGTTTATTTTTTGCTGCTCCAGCCAAATTTTTACTGTTGTTTTCGTGTTCAATCTTTCAAAAGATTTTCATTAGCGTTATATAGCCTCAATTGTTCTGTGCCTTTATTCATTCTGAATGGGAGGCCTTTGTTCACACCTCGGATTAATACTGCGACATATCGACGCTGAGGCAAAACTGTTAGAAGTAAAGCAAGTAAAACATTGAGAGCATTTTGTAAACAGCAAGCAAAGAGGGAGAAACATTGCGACTAAAAAGCAGTTTGAAAATCTTTTGTTGGCGTTAGATTGCCATCAAACGTGATTTTTTTTGATCGCTTTATCTCCTCTGCGCACGCAGAGATAATTGCAGTTCTGACCGTTTTAAACATTTTACCTTAGATAAATTTACGAATCGTACTTTTTCTGTCAAAAAATATTTTAAAGGACAGGATGTCGACGCTTTTATTGTTTTAGAATACATGTTAACTACCAAAATTTGCCGATAGTCAACCTTCTATGAAAAACAATTAAAAAATCTCAGCGAATTTTTTATTAATTACGACTAGTTTGCAAGTTTTATGTGGGATTCGTAAGTTTATAGTTGACAAAAGAAATGTAGAACAACACAATGCCAGCCGCTGACGGCTAAAATGAAATACAAGCTAGAGAAGCTTGTTAGGGCCAAGACTCACCCTTAATCTTTAAAAAATGCCTATTTCATAAGGCTTGAAAATAAATTATGAAATAAAGCCAAAAAAAGTTGTCTGCTTTGGTATTTATGAGTTCACTTAGAGATTCAATACCTGAATGGGGGGTGTTTGTCGAATTCGTTATTTATTCTTTAACTTATCAGTTTTTTATAAGTAATGAGGCTCGTGGTACCTATATCTAGCAACTCGTGGCCACAGAAGCGACAAAAAATCTCTAAAAGTTTTATTTCTACCAATGCGTAGAATTATGGCTTTTAGTTTAATTAAAACTTTCAAAACCAAATAATGCGTTTAGTGGACGTTATGCACAGGTGACGTACAACGTCACGCTTGTCTGGCGTTTTACATTATTTATAAGTTTCCGGCAAATTATAAATACCTCAGATCGAGCATTCTCTCCCCACATTCACAACGATGAGCATAGGCGCAATGCAGTCACAAACATACCCATACTACGGGTCTAACATACCAAGTAAAGAACCAACACTTAACCAACAACCGCCTCTGGATTATTCCTACTCCCCATGCAGAATGCAATCGCCAAGCTATTACAACCAAAACGCGTTACCTAATTTTATGTCGATCTCTTCTCAAGCGAGTCACACTCAAGTCAATGGCTACAACACGGAGGCGCCCTCGTTTCAGCATTCACAGATCCCTAACCAAAGTCCTGCTACACCGAACACTCCTATTGATGCTCCTTATTTTTCAACTCAAGATCCAAATCAGAGTTGTTCCTTTCATCAGTATGCCTGGCTAAAAAGCACGGCTCCCGAAAATTGGTGGCATAACGCATCAGCAGGTAACGATGGCTAGTTTTTGCTTTTCCAATAATCACTAAGTTCTTTAAGTTAAAACTGTTGCCAGGTTCTGTAGTGACAAGGGGCTGAAATACAGTGACCGATTGAGTAATAAACAAACATCATACATTAAACTAGAATTAACCTAATTGTCAAAAATTCTGTAAATGTTTATTTCGTGTTCTTAATCATTTAGACTGAACACCCTGTCATATTTTATTTTGGTTGAGTATCTTAAAAGTCCATCAAATCGCAGTTAACCGTAAAGGCGTTATCATTATGATATAAAGTCTTTATACGTGATTTAAATAAAAACTTTTTGGACATTTTAAATGTCTTTTATAAAGATTTTCTTCTTCTGATGGAAAATGCGGTTTCTTTTTAGGAAATACAACTTGGAGCAGCAGAGGAACGGAAGGAAAGCGCAAACGGACAGCATATACAAGAAAGCAACTTCTCGAGCTTGAGAAGGAATTCCACTTCAATCATTTCCTTACAAAAGAAAGAAGATCCGAAATGGCTGGTCAGCTCAATCTCACAGAAAGACAGGTCAAAATATGGTTTCAAAATCGAAGAATGAAGTGGAAAAAATGCAATGCTCAAGGCTTGTCGAAATCTCCCAAGTCTTCTTCAGGTTCGCAAAACACGATTTCGGCCTCGATTCAACAGGATTTGCACGTGAATCAAACTTCGCCCCCACAAATGAGTACGGCTGCTTTGAACACTTCTACTCAACTTTCAAGCTCACAGATGCAAAACTGTCTAACCTTTAGAAATCATCAAAGCTAGAATTTTACAAAAACATATTTCAGGGTTCTAGTATAATATTCTACTTGCTGAAGACAGAGCAAAGAGCATGGCACTTGTGCTCACTCGAGAAACAACAAATGAAAAGATTTTATCCAATTTTTATTGTAAATTTCAGTTTTTAACTAGACAGCAATTTTCATTAGAAATGAGTCAATGATTGTGTAAAATAGATTACAGATTATATGCTAAATGAGATCAACAAACGAACATCTCTTTTTGGTGAAGAACTTTCTAGTTGTGGCCTTGAAAAGAGTCACTGAAACAAAAATATATATCTGAGTGTATATGATTGTAAATAGTGGTGAATAAATTTTGTCACAATAAGAACTTAAAGTGAAGTTGACATTTGCTTTTTAGAGTGTGGATATTAGAAAGTTTTTAACATGGAAATATCTTGCTGTTTATACAAAATTTTGCTACTGATTTTTAGTTGCTGTGGCATCTTCACACTCTAGATCTATCACAGTAATATATTACCCGAAAAAGAAATCGAGAGATTTATAATTCAAAGAATTTTTTTTTTTGCGTTGTAAAGATGACATCAAACGGCAAGTACAAATTTTTTGTTTAACTCTCCGTTACTGTTGCTTTTGGTTACTTGTGTACGCCAAACGAGCAAAATGATTTTTGTCAATATTGACAAAGCCATTTAAATCCAATGAAATTATTGAATTCGTGTACAGTGGCGATGTGAAAGTTGCTCTACTAAATCAATATTTATTCGTTTTTCCAAAGTTTAATAATGAGAAGTAAAACATAGCTATTCAGATTCACGGGTTACAGCAGCGAGAATTTGAAAATTGTAGACATTTAATCTCAGCTCCTCCTACTTTTGTTGCGGCAAACACATGATATTTATTTAACTGTTGCGAAGTAGACTTTATAAGAGTAATAAGACAATGACAAGCAAATTATTTCCAAGTCAGTTGCCTTCTATGTCCTCAGGGCTGACGAGAAATCAAGATGAAAATCAATTCGACACTGGTTAATCAGTAGTTGAGATGTAAGTTCATGGTAAACAAAAGTCCGAATTTACCCCACTTTTCCTATTGAAAATAGTGTAAAATGGAGGTGTCAAAATGGTGCAAATGCGAGTGAAGATGACAATAGGTGAGAAAATAACAGATAATAAAACAAAAGCAGGAACTAACGTATACAAGTAGAACGAGATTTTGACGTACAACTCGGCACTGTCAATCAACAATATATTCAATCACAATTATCATTGTGGAGGTTCTGCTCCAAGTCACAAAAACATTGAGCATACGATCGCTAACTTTTTTTTGTTTGAGAATTCATCTGGCTATATATTAGTTTATATAAAACTGAAACTGACTGTTTCTTCAACGAATTTTGAAAGTATGAAGTTTTGTACCACCTGTTTTATACACATCACCTAATCATTGAGCGTAGCCTTTTATCGCATCTGTAAAGAATAGCTTTCAATCCTCTTTTCTCTAGTCAAAAACGTCAAGTGCAAGTTTTAACATTGTCTTGCTTGGAATTGTAAGCCGGCATTCGAAGAGTACTTGATATTACGTGCGGCTTAACTTCACGTCCTCGTGTCAAAACTTCTATATTTAGGCTCTAAAATTTTAAGTACTCGTATATTTAAGAACAACTTCCACAAACTTTTTGATAAAAACCAAACCTTTTAATGAAAATTTGATCAAATGAGAAGTAAAAGAATAAAGAATAGCCAATACGCCAAAAGAATAATAGGGACTAATGACAATTGAAAACACGACCTTGGATATTAAAATATCACCTGCAAGGCTTCTTCTCTTCATTCTTATGAAGAACATCTTCGTCGGCGTTTTATTAATTTTTAGCTTAATAACAAGTTTCTATAGAATTTTGAAGAGCGCAGGAAGTTTTCTGTCGAGTTTCCGCGACAGTTTAACTTCCTTTCTTATTTCAATAAAACAGTATCAAATGTCACTAAAAAACACTGTATTTAGAAGGTGGGCAATTTATGCTTTAAAAGGTAAAATAAACGATATAAAATGAATGTCAAAAAAAATGTTTATATATAAATTTTGCCTCTACCAGTTTCTTTTTTTTTTTCTGATTTATATGGGTTTTTTGATAATAGTTTGTAAAGGTAAAACAAAAAATAAAAAAATAAAATGTCATGTACCTAGGGTTAACACAATCATAAAAAATGATTAATGTAAAAGAAAAAAATCAACAACAACAGTTGTTTACAAACGCAAAAACATTCTAAAACCAGGCATTTCGTTTGCGCAAAACAGGAGAGTAAGTGAGCTATTTGTCTATAAAAGTAATCAGAGTAAATAATCTTTAAAACCGACAATTATTTTCTCGCAACTGAGTCGAACTAGTGGAAGAATTCAAAACACAAACCACGGTAATTTAGCGTCCGTTTACAGAACTTTGGTGTGAAAAGCACTTTATAGTGAAAAATTTGAATAAAACAATGTGTTATTTCCTGTTACCGTCTATGCAATTGACGGCCTTTGACTAAACACTAAATCGCCTACAAAACCAACCCTGTCATCGCTATATTTGGTTCTACTGATTAGTGACAACTATGCTGCAGCCAATGAAAAAGTGTTTTAGCAATGAGCCCGATAAGAAGAAAAGAGTGCATTATGCGTTAAGCAATGTGATGGACGGATTTGATATTGGGAACAGAAAGGTCGTAAACACAAAACATGCACCAAGTTGTTTTTAAAAAAGAAATACATCGTATTTGAGAATCTCACGATTCTATCTGTAAAAGTATAAAATTCCTTTGCTATTACACGCCACTGCATACAGACTTCCAAATACATTTTCTGATGATTAGAAAAAGCTATTATGAAGTGTCAAAAAATATAACACTGTTTTGTTTGTTATAATATGTTTACCATGTAAGACGCCATGGTCTTTGTTAGAGAAACAAAGCACAATGCTTCATTTAACCAACGATGAAATAAACCACTCCCCTAAATCTTTTTCAAACTGCCTGCAGATTGACTTTGAAATTTTTTGACTTTCTTGTTTGAGTTTTAGTCTTATCTAATTCCTCAGATTTTAAAGAATTTAATGTCAAGAAGCAGTTCTTTGCTTTGTAACCGTAAGTTCCATGTTTGTAAAAAATAAGTTTTCGTCCGAAAAAGTGTATTGTTAATACATTGTTTGTATGGCAACAAGGTAATTGTTAGCTTGCGCGACTTAAAGCAATCAGTCTTCCTTTAGATAAAACTACATTTGTCTCGATCACTCACCCGTGCTATTATAATTATATTCTTATCTTTTTGAATTTACATTGCTGGGCGGAGATTGCAATTACACGGTTACCGACCAATATGATATTAAGGTGGTGTGGTTAGACGTTCTTTTTTGAACTGGGATTTGAATAAACCGCACTTCTGAAACTAACCGCACTTGCACTCTCTTTGTACGTGTCCTTCTTAGCGCGTTCACGTGTGTGTCACGATAAAATTTTAAGAATATTTCCCTTCATAAATGGTATTTGTTTATATTTTTTTACCAGCAAATGAGTTTGCACATAATGTACTATTGCGCAATACCGCGACGAAAAACTCCGGCCATATTTTACGCTTTTCGTGACTAAATCTTTTACGATAACTAGAAATATCGAAGACCAAAGATGGGTTCATTAAGGCATGTGCGATTTAACTTAATATCGCTTCCCTTGGACATAATATTTCCAAGCCAGTTACAGGTACATTCTAACTTGATCAAACTGGCATTGCCCAAATATTACTGTCCTTATTCTTTAACCTAAACAAAAACAATCAGTGCTTTTGAATATGAATTGCAAAAGAGAATTGTCATTTTATTTTGTTTGAAAACAGACAACTGGGATTAAATCTACACATTCCGTTTCTTAAACCTAAAATTAGTATTGTAACCTATTCAAAAGTATTCTCCATTTGGAAGCCTATCATAGCCTTTCAGTCGGGAGGACAAAGTTATAGTACAATTTTTTACATACCACTAACTTTAAGCCTAGACTCTAGAGTAGACATATCGTGCTGACACAATAGAAAATAACATGCAACTTACACGTGTTGTTATATTTTTGTCAATGCGTAAAAAAGGTTGCAATATCAACTGCATATTACAAGATCAGTGCAAAATTTTCCCTAAGGCTATGGGCAAATTCTAGGTCATAACGCACACTCGCCAGTTTTAAACATACACTTAAAGTTTTGTCAACAGAATTTTATTTTGCATTCGACTAAATATAAATGCTAGGTACAAGCTATCAGTTACAGAGCTTTTTAAAACAAAAGCGTGCATAGTGTAAAATGCATTACTGACAACAACCGAGAATCGAGCTCGAGTTTTGGCAAGGAGTCAGCAAATTTATCTATTATTTCTATTGCTGAAAACAATCAAGAATAGAAATTAATGGCGTGCTTTGTTCATATTTTAAAACCGCCGGCTCAGACATACAAGACATATACTACTTTATACTGGACGACCTAAGTTACAGTCAATATCAATATTTTTTGACGTTGGAAGCAAGAGACAAAACTGTAGTTGTTCGGGCACAGACCACATGGGTACAACAAAAGGTCTATAAATAATCTGTTCAACGTAAAAGATTTTACCAAAAATATAAATAAAAATGGTATGCAATAGCGTAATCATTAGAGTGCCCTTAGGGCTAATTAACTTGAAAGTCACGAAGTGTTCTCCATCAAGGTTATTTAGAAATTCTCATCTATTCAAAATATATATGTATCTTCTAACATGCTAAAAGTTCAAATGGTTACAACCTATAGCCCTGAACCGTGTTACAAAGCTCAAAGTGAAGTTCATGAAAGCAATGATGATGCTGCAATTTTAGCGGCAAAATTACCAGTCCAATCTCTCAAAATCGCGTTTTCCTGTAATATAGCCATATGTGACGTAAGTACGTACAAAATTCAGACAGTAACCAGTGGGTCTCATACAGTCTTCTATACCAGCGAATATACCTTAAAGAGAGTAACCTTGTAAGTAACTGACCCGATGAGGTCAACTGACATAGTTCACGCGTTCTATATATGATAAAGTTGGCTGATTAATTCTTTGATAATTCCCTTTAAGAAAGCAAAAAATAATGTGTGGTTAAAAGATAAGGAATTCTTTTAGAAACATTTTTTGTTGAAACATTAATCACATATTGTTTCAAGCTATGGCTAAAAATCTTAGACTAGTTCTGAACATGTAAGACTTTTACCATGATCAATCAGCTTCTAAACCTACAGGCTACGACGTTAAAAACAAGTTCTTGGGCATATCGTTTATCTTATATTAAAACGTGAAATGCACATGAAGTATTAAACTTAGAAGACGTGAAAAACAGCGGAAAGAAATATTTAAGAATAGTGAATAATATTGTTTGTTGATTAAAGGAACTGAAGACTGATATCACAACTAGAATATTAAACTTGTGGTTCATCAAAGAAACGGAGCCTTGCCAGACGTTAAGTAGTTTCAATCGTTGAACAAACTCATCCTTGACAAATGACTACTAAGATTGTTCTAGAAAGTCACAACAATAATATTGTCTCTATATAGTTATGAACCCGTTGTGTATCTAGGGTAAATGAATAAACAGAAACCTTCCCTATCTCCAAAGCTATTAAGAAAGTTATGTAAAAAAATGGCATGCAAGTCATTCCATAAATTTTTTAAAGAGAAAAATGCAGCTTTTAGATACCCACTCGAAAGTATATATATGTTGACTATAAATATAGCCCACACAGTTCATATACTTTCGAGAGGGTATCGAAAAGCTGCATTTTTCTGTTTACTTGCATGTTAGCGTTTTAGAGCTTTGTAATAAAACTAAAGCCGAATTTGAAAGGCATATCTATTATCAATTTTTTAGTTGATAAAAAACTTCTCAAATGCACAAAACACCGTTATTATTGTAACTACTATTCTGGGTGCTAAGCCATGTCATGCTACGTTGCTCTCTAATACCTTAAGTTTGCAATTGCTCTTTGGAGACAAATTAGCAAAAATAGCTCAGACGAGAAATGACTTATTTGGCAAATATTAAATAAACAAAAAGTTGAATGATTATATATACAAACTATTTGCTTCAAAATGAATATAAAACATTTGGTATTGCAAACAAAAGTATACATGTAAAAGTCTAATCTTTCAATTTAAATTATGTTTCGAGGAATAACTGCACATGTAACCGTACTAAATTTTAGATCTGGATTATGATTAGTTGCACTCAATTGCAAAAGAAAGAGATGTGTAATTAGTTTGTACGAGTAAAGGAATAAGGGATTAGAATGATTGGATGCGTGACTTACACAGTACTAAAATGTTAAACCTCTTGAGATACATGAGGTACAAACTAATCTTCACAGAGTAAGAAAATCTTCAATGTCGTAATACAATTATTTAGCTCTTGTCCCACTGTTTATGGTATTAAAAGTTGAAGTGAAGGACTGATGAAAGCATATACTGATATACGTAAAGAAAACAGTTGAAGGGCATCATGAAGCTTTAACATATATAATGAACTGATTTTAAACGTTTTCATTTGATTTAATGGGTTACACTTTTTTAACTTAATGCTGGTTTATCACCCGGGTGTGAATACATATACAACCTAATTTCTGATACAAACCTCAATATTAGATCAATAGATGGTCCTTCACTGCTTATTTTCTACTGCATGATTTGTCAAAACAAATATTTGCTATTTGTAGTTTTGCGTATCACAACAAAAAAGAACTTTATTTTACTTTGACTTAAAGAAACAAAAAAGTAGTTTTAATATCAAAAATGATATTAATTTAAATAGGATTTTACTCCCAAATTTTATCTTCTTACGAATAACATCATCAGCGATAAGAGATTGAAAAGGCAGGAGGAGATGGCTGTTAAATGAGTGTTATCATTCGATCTATTCGGCAGTTTAAGACGCACATAGACTGAAACGGTTACTATATACACACACTGAAATGTGCGTGCTGCATACGAAACGGACCTACGTTGGATTGAGTATAAACACTTTGTTCATCAAACACACACGTAATATAGGTAAAAGTTAAGATAAATATTTATGTGTGATGGCAGTGTAACTAAGTTCAAACGATAACATGTGTTACTAATACAATGTCCTACTCTCTAGTTTGCTTTTCCTTGTATACAAAACGAAGGTGCAACAATGTTTCGGTCATTACTATCAATATTATGAAAACAACTGTTGGCAGTTACTGTATTCATAAAATTGTTCCATTACAAGTGTTGTCAAAATATTTTAGTTGAAAAGTAACAAAATTCGTTCATTTGTTGTGTGGGGATAAAAGCGTGGTCAGTTAAAGTTCCACATGAAGATAAAACAATAGTATTAAATAATGATAATAGTAAATTTTATATGATACTAATAAAATTGATACTTTGCTCATAGCTCGACTAATTATGCTATACGACTACTATAAAAATGATAATAATAAATAACGGTAGCGATGTCAGTTGATAATAACATTAAAACTACCAAAGTTTCTTCAGTGAAATTTTTTTATTCATACAAAAACAAGTATATTAATGTGATACGTACAGAAAAACACGCCAGTTCACAGCTATAACTAAATAAGCTGCATGTTCTATTTTACTTGCATGCACTTATAAGTATTATGACATCAAACAATCAACACATCTAAATAAAATATTCTAAGAAAAATGCAATGTGAATATATGTTCCATTTTCTGTATGTTGTAGTTCACCAGGTCTAATGTAAAATTCTCAGGTTAATTTGAGAAAACTACTCATTTTTCATTTTGTTTTTTCCATAAAATTTCCACATATATACTAGGTATAAAAGACATGCAAATGCCATACCTGTGCAAGTACGAACAATGTCTTGTATCGGATGTGCCAGTGGAGTGTCATCGATGTATACTAAGAATTCGTCAGTAAGCAAACAGAACGTGTATTCTTTCTGGACAATGTGAGCACGAAAATGGAACAGACCTGATCCTTTAAACTCAATAGAGCTATTTTGCGTCGGTTCAAGAAACATTTTGTCGAAGTTTGGTTCAACATTTTGACTGTCATGTATAATACCGAAGTCCTTGCGTTGATTGAGCTCCGTCAAATAGTAAGGAAACGCAAGTTTTTCTGACTTTCCTTCTTGCCAGATATCAAACGTTGGTTTAAGGGTTTCGCCATACAAAAGCCTATAAACTGTAGTAATGCAGTCAGAATGTATTACTTGCGTGGATACTTCCATTTCTGGAGAGCACTGACAAGATTTACGATCCTTTTTTTCACTGCACTGTTTATAGCGAAGGTTAATTCTCGTGATTTTGTAAGCATCCCGATAAGGCGGCTTTTCCGGATGAGCGTTGTAGATGTTACTTGAGGTTGGAATTGCAACTCCTCGTGATGATGGAGGGCGATAGTTAATGGGAAGCCTAAAACTTCGGATAATATTTTTATTATCAACTAAATTTTGGCTACCAGACTTGATTCTAGAGAAATTTAAGGGATAACTAAATTTCAGCCTTTTTGAGGGAGGGCAGAAGCTGTAGATAGCAATGCGAAGCGTGGTAAAGGCGCAAAACAATGATAAATCCCGTAATCTTACTGTAACAAGTGATAAACCAGACGCGAGAGGTCTTTGTCTCAATGATAAATGCAACGTTTGGTTCAACTCTGATGAAGTGTACCGAGTGTCAGTATCAAATACCTGAGGAGTTCCGAGTGATGCAGTTAGCAGAGGTCCTCCATTCAAAGAGATGCCCTTTTTGGTAGCCTTCACAGACAAATAAAGTTTATCTCTCGCATCCAAATAATGTGAGAGTTTCTGAAATTTATAACCACCAAGTAAACAACTTTGACATTTCTGTTCCTCTAACCACCATATATCAAAAAGGGCTGGAGCAGTAGTTATATTTTGGTTTTCTTTTATTCTAACGAGACCCCATCCATCAGTGTAGCTTCCTTGTACAGAATGATTTTGCAATTCCAGGTTTACTAACACTGTTGATGCGCTGATAACAGTTCTAATGCTTCCCAAAAAACTTTGTATTTTTAGTAACATTCCTTCATGGGAATCCAAAAATTTGAAACCTCCATCTGAAATATAGACTTTGCTCTCATTACCAATTGGCGAGGTAATGTTCAGAACTTGTGATAACGAGCCTTTAATGGCGTCGAATGGTCGAAAATCATAAATTGTCCAAAAACCGCCTTCATGAACTTCATGTATAGCATCTTTCCTTTCTCTAGGTATTAAAGATTCAGCAAACACGGCTGTAGCATTGACAAATTCTGATATGATGTAACAACTCCCATCCAAAAGGACAACGGTTTTACCTACATCACTTCCCAGCCATCCATACTGATTATCTTTCCCTTCTAAAAGCAATAACACCTTAGATAAATGATCGTGCCATTCCAATTTTAACTCAAAGCTTTTTAAACCTTGAGTTATGTTGGATTTATCTTCCAGAAAAGGTAATATTACAATAGTATCTATTTGTTGGCCAAATGGTCGGCTTTTATTAGCTGTACTTATTCCTGTAATTAACGCTTCACCTCCATGTCTCGACTTTAAAACTAGACCAACATTGCTAATACTGAAAGCGTCTGAGCATGGCACCGCATCGCTGAATAAAGAGTCTTCGCAATAAGTGTAAAAGCGCACATGTCGTTCTGTTATCTGTTGAATAAGAAGGGGTCTGGAATATTGTAGGATACTTGCCTTGAGGTTTGTATCAACCCTTTCACTTTTGAGAGAGAGAAATTTACTTTCGTTTACCACACTGACTTTGTAAATAATACCTTGTTGATCCGACCCTATTGCTGACGGAGTATTTAAAGAGTCCCATATTTTCATAACTCGACTTCTTCCTGATTTGCCATAATACAAAGAACCATGCTTAGAGGTGAAAAATATTGCCTCCCCAGTGTACGTAGCTCCAAACGAAACTACAACATCGTTCAAGAACAGTTGCTGAATCTTATGAAAAGAGCTCCCACCATCGTCGGAAAACCAGACCTGTATAAGCAATAAGAGGATTGTAGACCCTTATACATTTACAGTCATAGCAAATCAACAGAACTCAGTGCTAATTAAAGTTGCTTTGATGAAGTATTCCAGGTATTCATGCGAGTTATTTATTTAACGGCCTTTTGCAAGTCTGTCAGTAAACTTTTGAAAGCAAGCTTGTACTTATGAACGATAATTAACCCATAGTGTTCGAAACTGACAGAAAAATCCAGGTTGTCCGCCTACGTATTTTAAAAACCGCACCACCAAACCCGAGAATTTGGTTGCTCGTAAGCAAAAATGTACTTATTTAAGTGCAGTAAACAAAAAAAAATACCCATTCTAGTGTCTTCTCAGAGATCATAATTATATTTTAGGTAACTTTGCCCTTTCTACAGAAAAATATAAGCATAGCTTGAACTGAGTTGAACCTTAGCTTACTGGCAAGATACTCTTAGTTTGTTAAGAATATTAAAATACTGATGCGTTTGTGAAAACCAGTACATTTTGTTTAGCTCTGCAAAAGAAAAGACTTGCATCCATTCTGTACTGCTAATTGCAAACATAAAAGAGTTAAAACCGAAATAAAAACTTTGTGAATTATGGTAACGATCCTACATGTATTTACACGCCATATAGAGTTGGAGATATAATCGCATAGCTCTTAAGTTGAATATCCCATAGTTCTTAGTGTGCGCAGGTGGTTTTCGCAGAAGACACAGGAAAAGGCTTAGGTGGGGCAAATTAATTATTATTAACTTCACATTACCGGACATTGATAATACCGACCGTCACGAAAGTCTTCTGCCGTTTATGATTTTAAAACTATTTTCTCTTTTTAGCTTGGTTGCCGTTGTTTAGTTTCTCGGGCAACCTGCGTCTAAGTTTTACTAAAAATTGGTTGGCAGGTAAACTTCTTTTGTCGTCCGGACGACCGCTAATTTCGAGCCCTATTAACCAAAACGTTTATATATCAAAAACGATTGTCTTTTGAATTAAATGTACTAATCTTACAAAAATTATTTCTCATAAAAAAAATAAACGAAAAAATAACTGCTGTATGTATAAATATAGTTCTACGCGTACTCTGGTCAAAACTGCATAACCATAAGTTTTTTTTGAGTAGTCACTAATTGGTAAACACATCTCTGTATAATGATTCGAACCATATTTTGGTCCATTATAGCAAATGCTTTTCAATTCCGAATAATTTACATAGTTTTTGGTGGGATTTTGGCTTCTGGATAAGAGGGGGTGATAGCAACAAGGCACAAAAGGGTATTTAGTAGGAACAAAACGAAATTTGGAAGGTTGTTAAAACCTTTTAATCTTTGGCAGTCATAAAATGTGATTTACATTTTCAAAATAGCTGCTTCGGGGGCAAAGTATCATTTAAACTCGCATAAACAGACCGCGATAACAAACAGAAACTCAATTAATCTTAACTTAAACGCACAAAAAAATTAAAAAGAAAACGCCATCGCAGTCAATGTTATATTAGAAACTAAATTCTATCTACCTGAACAGTGTGTAAATACGTCGTTAGCTAAACTTTCTGGAAATGCCGGATATAGTTTTGTTATTGCTTGACACAAAGCAAAATGAAATAAACTAGTTTAGCAATGATGTATGGCCACATACCTCAGCACCATATACGTATATGCTATTCTGGTAGTTATCAAGGTGCAAATCTGTCAAACCAGATGAAGGAAACTTGTACATTGGGTATAGCAAGTTATTTAAAGTATCTTCAAACACCGCTAGAATACTTTTTGACTGCAAAAAAATCAATAAAAAACAGGCAATTAGTGCAGTTAACTAGAATATATTGCTTCAAGATCAATACGTACACTAGGCATTTAACCGTTGTTATAATGTTGAGTAATAATTTGTTAGCTCGGCCTGCGTCTTTATTACCTGTGGCCGTTTGTTTTCAAGGTCATGGCGTGACGATGCCGGAACTGACTTCGGGCTCGTGCATTATTCTAAACACAAAAACTTTAAACACAAACGAAAAACAAATGACAACAAAGCGCAATTTTTTAGAGCTTTAATTAAGACACAACTCACTATTAGTTTAACTCTTTGTTTAATTTTAGGAAAGAAAAAGCCCAACTCGCCAACAATGGGGAGAGAAACAAAAAACAGTTTTTATAATTAGATGGTCATAACTTCTTCCTGCAATGGCAAAAGATTAACCAACTACTTTGAATACTTAGTCTAATAATTAATTTAAGAAAAGGAATGCTATAAAAATCTTTTTACACAGCCACAAGCCAAAATACAAACAAATGTTTCAATAATGTTTGTAAAAAAACTCCTCACTGCTAAATGCGTTATTATCTTACACTGTAATTACAATGCTTGTATGACCCACCTCTTTTATATTCATCATCAATACTAGAACATGTTGTC
Source organism: Zoanthus sansibaricus (assembly GCA_026122405.2). Classification (NCBI taxonomy): domain Eukaryota; kingdom Metazoa; phylum Cnidaria; class Anthozoa; order Zoantharia; family Zoanthidae; genus Zoanthus; species Zoanthus sansibaricus. The sequence goes on along the minus strand of JAPEIX020053566.1, from coordinate 2,161 downwards.
GTTCAAAGTCGTCAGCAATTGCGTGAACCACAAAGTTTTCAGTATCTTTTATGTTGGTCTGTTCAAGGTTTACTTCATTCCAGTCTTCAAACGGTTTTGTCGCCGCCAAAACCATACTTCCTTCTGAATCACCCTCTCGAAAACGGAAAACCAAATACACAGTCGAATTTCTTATTGATTTGCCACAAAAACAATCTTGGATAAAATGAAATTTTATGTCATCCCGTGTCAAAGAACCTGTCTTGAAGCTTGTTTCAATAGCAGGAGGAATTGAAGAAACAAGGTAGAACCTGACCTAACAAGACAGAAAAAAATCGCGTTTTTAAAATATTAAAGGAGTACCTCATAAAAGAAAAACATTAGAATATACTGAAGCTCTTCATGAACTAGATCGAACTAGAACAAACTACCCGTGCAATCTGTTTACCAAAGAGTACAAATCAACGATACAGGATGGTATAGTCATAAATTATATTGCTTAAACATCTTATATTGGAAAAGAGAATGTGCTTTCTGCTCTTTATGTTTTTTCAAGGATCAATTTATCTTTGGCTTAAGGGCAAACTCTGTCTTAAGCTTGGCTTGACTGCCCATGACCATGTACTTATTTTTCTCGCCGCCGACGTTCGAACATTCTTGTTTTATCATTTAGCCGGTTTGAAATTCTTGTGTGCAATCTGTAAGTGTAACTATCTTTTCCTAAATGTTAGTTTGTATTAACAGTACAGCAACTGTGTTTATTAGGTGGTAACTTAGAGCTAAAACAAAATTAACAACATCTTAAATGGTTATACTTGATACTCAAGGAATCATTAATAATTATCCTAAAAGAATACTTGACCAATATTTGCGACATCAAACGTGAAGGCCAATGAACGAATGGAATTTAGCTTAATCTTGCCATTACTGTGTTCAAATTACGATTTAGCAAAATCAGCTTGCCTCATAAAGTTCTTCTGTTATATTGAGAGTGTTTTCAAATTTCTGCATATAGATTTGCTGTAATCGAATGTCCTGCATGCAGTTCACATTTTTTCATTGATAAACTGGTCCTGAAGAAAAGGCCGAGTTAACAACTGCCTGGGACTGAAAAAGCAGACGTTTCAGCGCGTGCAAAACAAAATGTTTTTAAGAAACTCTAAAGATATACTGGCACATTTTGATTCTATTTTTTCTAATAATTAAGTCGCTGAAGCATTACAAAAATCTCAAATTCAGTTGTTAGTCATAATTATCACCCAGCATTTTGAGATGATACTAGCTAGATATATTTACGTCATTTCTTCAGTAATGACGAAAAGGAGGAAGTAGCAATTTATCTGCACTGGAAGCATAAAAAACTCTGAAAAACTCGATCTTTTTTTTCTTAGATCTTAACCAATCGAGTCAAATCGCTATTTGAGTATTTCATTTTTCGTCGAAGGCAATTTGTTGGACAAAGGGAAAAAATATTGTACAATCGGTTTAAACAAATTCCTGTCTCAAAAAACGAATTTGAAGAAGATCTGTTCTTTTTTCTGGTTGAACCTAAATTAAAAGTTATTTTTTCATAAAGACGTTAAATGCTAGCGCTTCACTGTAGTATACTCTGAATAAGTTATAATTATAACTGCTTTGCAATCCATCATTGTCAAAAGAAGCTCTTTACAGTTTCTCAGTGTCAAAAGAAACTCTTTACTGTTTCTCGAGCTCTGTTACACAAAATCAAAGTTCAACTTCTTTTTATTCTTTTAAAATAAATCTTGTCGGCGGATACCTGTAAATACTCTGAATAAGTTATAATTATAACTACCTTGCAATTAATCCATCACTGTCAAAAAAAACTTAGTCTATTTTTTACAGTTTCTCGAGCTCTGTTACACAAAAGCGGATACATGCCCACAGTTAGTTAATATATATAATTGTCAAAAATATTTTTAAAAAAAAGTAAACGGAAGCAGCTGGTAGCCCATGTTCGTATGGAACCTTGTCGAAGTCTGTGTAACATGGAAAAGAAATTCCAGTTCTGATTTAAAAAAGGAAATAGCTGTTGGAGGTCGTGTTTTCGTGCAGGATAGTATCCTTCGCATGACTTTCGTTAAAGTGTAAGGCCCTGGTCAAACGGACTCGCAAGTAGTCGCAAGTTCACAACTTGCGTCTACTTGCGACTCCGTTTGGCCAG
>JAPEIX020053494.1:0-11404 GCA_026122405.2 Zoanthus sansibaricus | reverse complement strand
ATGAACAATACATTTTTGAGATTTAGTGGCGGACAAAATCAGAAGATAGAGATCAAATTGCAAGGGGTATATACCCTGATACCAGTCCAGCAATTTTGTATCAAGTGATGCACTTAAGCCAATGAGAGCTCGCAAAAAAGGCAATAGGTGGGTTATAAATATAATATATAATTACGTACATATATAATTATATATATATACAGAATATATTCATATAATAGACAGTTGGGGACATCGGAGCAAAATGCATCAGGTATCTTTATATTAAGTATTACAGATATGATTTGTTAGAAGTTTCTTAAATTGTTTTCGCTTTTGGATATTTGATTTCTTCCTCGATCGAGTTCCATACTTTTGCACCTACATTGTGAATATTAAATTTCCCATAATTTGTCCTCACTTTAGCCAAAAATGTTAAGCAATAGCAAAGGATAGAAAGCATACTAAGATTTCTATTTTCATTACATGCAGTACAAACTTTGTTTATGGACTTTTTATTGTGAAAACAATTGAATGTATTTCTCGGACCTTAGCTTTCTTCAGGATGGTGGTATCCTTTCCATTCCACACGTGTACCTCCTTTGGTAAGACCAACACAAATACATCTCCCGAATTAAGGGACTTAGCTGATGGTTCAACGAGTCTGACCTGCAAATGTCGCTGACCTTGCAATAGAAATGAGCATAATTATCAAAAAATATCAATAATGATAACTGATTACTTAAAATTTATAATTGTATACAGTACATACTGATCTTTGACCACAATAGCTACAAAAGGTAGCAGCATTTTCCCATTAATTGTCAGTTAGTAGCAATTTGATAATTTTTGCTGCGAGCTGGCAGGAGTGTAGCAAAACTAACTTTAACGGAGTTGGGCTGCTTGTGGTACAAGCAAGCTTTCACTTTGACTTGCTTTCAACGACGGATTTTAGCAGTTTCTGAGTCTTCAGTATAATGAACAGCGGTACACGAAAACGAGCATCCATCACATACGTCATAGATACGCGTCCTTTGCAGGTACCAATTGAAAACTTACCCAGGTTTTTCTCGTTGCATGGTTTACCAGTTGCACTGTAGAATAACCCAGAAAATTCAAGTTGCTGAGCTACCTTGCCAACTTTTTGATTTCCCCTTTTCAACTTTTGAGAGTCAGTAAACATGTTCAATGTTTATCTGCCTTTAATCAATGTTAAACTTAAATAAATACACTGGCCAACTTTGCAGAATTTTTCATGAGCAAGCTAAGGTCAAGGTATCTGGCTTTTAAAAATAATACACAATATGCAAGCAGCATTCCACTTGCTTTACAGTGCAACGGCTACAGTAGTTTTAAATTGTTTTTATGTAAACACTGGTCTTTTACATTCACTCTGACAATGGAATGCTGTCCAAAGCGTCGACGAAGTATCCATGATATGACTGCCCTCACGATGTATCCATATAACTACCCCCCATTAAGTATCCTAGGTTTTCTAGGAAAGCACTTGTTAATTCCCAATTTGCTTAGATTTTTCTAGGAAAGCTCTTGTTAATCCCCAATTTGCTCAGGTCTTCTAGGAAAGCACTTGTTAACCCCCAATTTGCACAGATTTTTTTAGGAAAGCGCTTGCTAATCAGTGTCTCCAGGAGGGACTCCCATGATGGGCGCCAAAGTGAAATTTTTCATTTTATAGCCCTTCGGCATGCTGGAAAATGCATTTCCCAGCTAGTTAAAGCAATGGATCTTATGTAGAAATTCTATTTAGACGTTCATTTTAACGTTAACACAAGCAAAAAAGCTAAATAAACAAAATTCTGAAAACAAGTAGAGGGGTCAGAGCCACCCGGCCTTCCCTGTTGCGCGGCACCTATAATCCCCAATTTACTGGTCAAACCCGTCTCTGTAAGATTAGAAACAAAACCATGGGTTAAGTATTTAACCAAGGGTTAACGCTAATCAGCTTCTAACCACCTGGACCCAGCCCTGGTTTAGCATATTTAACCCTGGATTAGTGTTAATCTAACTTTTGAACAACCAGGCCCTGGTTGTAAATGCAAATACACTAAGAGAACTTAAAAGATGATTTTTTCTTCCCCCCTCCCCTCCCCTCCCTCCCTTATAGGCGTTACAAAAAACCAAGTATCGTAAGAAGTCTGAGCATTCGAAGTGGTTCAAGTTTCCGGTCGATTGATCATGACGACGAAGATGTCATGCAGGAGAAGCAAAAGATTATTCATGAAGACGAAGATTCTCCTCCAGACAACTCACATGCTGTGGTTGTAAAAGTAGGTACCTTGAATCGTTTTTGTTTGAGATTCTTTGTTGGTAATTATTCGATTTTATGTTAGTGTTCATTTTGTTAATTATTCAATGTTATGTTAGTGTTTCTTGTGTTAATTAGTCAATCTTATGTTGTTTTTATGTTAACTATTCAATTTTATGTTAGCGTTTCTAATGCTATTTATTTACTTATTTTAGATTTTTTATTGTTCTTTGTAAATCTTTATGTATGCAACTCCTGCATGGTAATTCTTATTTTTGTTTAATTAATGCTAACGTTTATGTTTTAAATCTTTATGTATGCAACTCCTGCATAGTAATTCTTATTTTTGTTTAATTAATGCTAACGTTTATGTTTTTTTAAAAATTTATGCTAGTTAGTAAGCTGATTCAATTTATTCTAATTCTTATGCTTGTTTCATTAATGCTAATATTTGTTAAATTTTTGCTAATTGTAAGCTGTTTTAAATAATGCTTACTGTTATGTTTTGCTTAATTAATGCAAATTGTTATTTCAGTTCTAAGCTAAATGTAAAATCATTTCACAAATTAAGAGGTGCATTTGAATCGGTGCTTATCTTTAGCTTTCTGCAGCGTTAATCAGATGCGAGTCTTTAAATCTCTTGGATGTAAAGCTAATAAACCGCAGTCTAGCACCTCTTAAGGGTGAAAATTTGAAAGAAGAGAAGGTTCCACAAATGTTGAAATACCAGTAAAGTCATTCCGAGACCTGGTATCTAAATGGCGGAATAGTAGCAATTGCGCTCACCACGCCGCTGAATATTTCATACAAAAAAATCATCAAGTATAGATAGTACATGGTTGGTGCAGTTAAGATCTTTCCTTTCTTCATTTTTTAGGAAATGATCTCTGTGCATTCATAGCCTGGTGAAAACTAGGCAAACGATCATAAACTGTTTTACTTGCACGAGAATTTTCACAAAGTTTGCCAAGGTTTTTATTAGGCTATGAAGGTACAGAGAACATGTTTCATTTCAGTTATATAATTGTAATTTTCCAACTTAACAAAGAGAAAGACGATATATGGAGCGCGCATGTATACTTTTAAATATTTCATGAAACTGTAAATTCTCACAACTTAGAAACAGCGAATCATATCCTCACGTCATTGTTTGTGCTTCATCGCGCTATGAAAACACACTTGCTGACCAATAAAAACGCATGTACTATACAAATTGTTTTGTACTACTTAGGAAGACTGGCACCTTTCCAACTAATTACTATTCAGGTAACAGATCATAAACTGTTATATAACCGCTGCCTTCTCAGCCTTGTCTGTGTCTCGCTCCACCACTTGACAGTGATGTTAAAAATTTTGAACGACAGCAGATTGATGATGATGCCGGGTCCTCGTTCAGTTAGGGACGTTCGCTCGTCTCAAGTATAAAAAGAATCAATTTATCTAATTCTTTAGCATTACCTTTCTATTTGAATTGATCTTCAGTCGAGACAAACACTAACAGTTATTTTAGCTGTATTAGTATGTTAGATAGTTTAAATGGACACTACTAAGTCCTTACGAATACATTCCTCACGTTCGCTATTCTTGTTAAATCTAGATTCCATTTGATTTGTTTCTAGGGCTTATGGAAGAAATTTGGAAGGAAAGACAAAGCTAAAATGGCCGTGAAAGACTTGTACTTTGCTGTTGAGCAAGGTGAAGTGTTTGGTTTGTTGGGACCCAACGGAGCAGGAAAAACGTCAACTCTGAAGATGATAACGAGAGATATCACACCTTCTGCTGGGCAGGTAAGATAATGCTGCAGACTCTGAAGATGATAGATAACGAGAGATATCTTACCTTATGCTGATCACGTTGTAGACTCTGAAGATGATATTGAGAGATATCACAACTTTTACGCATGTGGGTTGCGCTCTGTGGAGAAAATAACACGTAGTGTTAGATTTTAATGCCGAACTAGTTTAACTAAGGAAATACTTTGATTTATCTCATACATTTGCAAAAAGCATTGCTCTGACGAATGTTTCACGTTCAAAACGTCATCTTTGTGCTTATCCTACGGATTCATTAAGCTACGCACTTCACGTACTCGCGGATGTACTAGCGTCGAATGTATTTGTAGTCTGAGTTTCTTCCTTGCAAATGCGATGGCAAAAACATTTAGCAAACACTCAGCTCAGATGTTGGCGTCCGACATGAGCATTGAAGTTTAAATGAAGACCTGGCTTAACCCGACTTTGCTTTGACAGTGTAGCTGGTGGTGCTATTTCAAATCATAGAGTTTGTTTCGAGGTCACTGAGCCAATTACAGCTATATTCCATCGCTCGCTTTCCTCAGGCAAACTTCACACAGTGTGACAAGGTACTTTCACTGCAGCTTTTACCAAATTCTCGCGAGTCACAGATGACCTTCACCTACGACCAAGGCTATCAAAAGTTATGAAAGATTTTGTGTTACAGTTGTTAGTACGTGATATCAAAGACCGCATTGACCACAATCCGTTTGGGTCTCTAAAGGGCTTTTCCGTTTCATTTTGTCTGTTAGACATGCCTAATAATTGACTGTTAGCTCTGGAGTCCCCTAGAACCTATCTAAAGATTTGAGAGAACATTGCTCGGAAGAATTTGGTTCGTAACGCCTATAGACATAGATGTGAGGCATAGTATCAAGATAGATATTTATGCTTCTCTCTCAGTGCCGGCAGTTGGTTAAATTGAGTTGCATCTTATCTGAGTGTAGTCCAATGCATGCTGGCGTCCCTCAAGGGACAACATCTGGGCCAATAATGTTTTTCATTGTGTAAACAATTTGGCGCTGAGATCCTTTTGAAACTAAGGTCGTTAGAAATGTGTAGATAACATCACAATCGATGAACATCTGACCGCGCTCGCGATTTTAACGTACATCTGTGTGCCAAAAAATGCACAATTACTGTTCCTTTGAGAACAAATTAGCCCGCAGTCTCGAGCCTGTGCTCCTTTGGAAAAAAAATAACACTCACAATATGCTGAGAATCTTCATCTCCGATAACAACCTCTAAAACTTGATTTCATTTCTAAATCCTCATAGTAACTATAATAACTTCTTTTTTAAGTTCGAAAGGGGGCAAAGACATACCAAATGCACAACGTATATATTATCAAGTCATAAAGACGCCCACAGCCTAAGTTCAGTTTTGTTTTTCAGTTGGACAAGATCAAATAAGTCCCACAAAACGTTTAAAATCTTGCTTGCCTGGTTTGCACCTTTCTTGGGACTTCCCTATAACCATTATTTTCAAATACACGACCGAAACTTGCGAATAAATCCAATTTTCTTACCCAAGTGTTGAATCCAGCGATTGAATAGGAGATTTTTGTCCAACCACGACGTTTAAATTATGTATTTAGTGTAGCCTTCATAATCATGTAATGTAATCTTAGTATATGTGAAATTTTAATTTGTATTATGATCATTTGCTGATTTTAAATTTTAAGATTTTTTATTGTATATGATATTTGTATAAGTTTTAGAAGATTTACACGAGCTTTCAGAAACCTCTTTTGTTACAAAATGGAGAACTTGAATCGCAAAGTGTTTTGGGTATTTCTTTCCCACCATAATGGAAGACAAGACTGCTGATAAATATAAAACTATGAAAATAATGCAAAAGATTCCAAGAAAAATCTTTTTCGACACAAAAGATTTTTCTTCCATGGTATTATTTTACAATTATCTTCAGAGTCTAAGATCTAAAAGGTCAGTGATATTTCTTTTACGATTTCCAACTTAAATTTCTTGTAAAATTAATATTTTTCCTTGATATAAACAAATGAAAAGGTTAATGTTTATTGTGTTATTTCTTTAATCTTATGTTAGTATAAATTATGTTAATTATTCGATTTCATGTTAGTGTTTATTACGTTAATTATTCAATTTTATGTTAGCTATTATAAATTATGTTAATTATTCAGTCTTATGTTAGTGTTCCTTATGTTATTTATTTAATCTCATGTTACTGCTTATGAATTATGTTAATTATTCAATCTTATGTTATTATTTTTATGTTAATTAGTTAGTCTTATGTTAATGTTTAAGACAGCGACTGTTGGTCGCCAGTCCATGACTCTCCTTAGAGTTCTTGGAAATCAGTCGTACAGCATATAGCTAATGTTTGGATGGTCATGGGTTCTTATCCAGCAGAAAACGTATCATTGAATATTGTTGGCTTTAAAGATATTACCTTAACTTCGTAACAGGTTATCGTGGCTGGATTTGACATTAGCGAAAATCCACTTAAAGCTTTTCAACACATGGGATATTGCCCTCAAGCTGACACACTATGGTCAGATGTCACCCTGGAAGAACACTTGGAAGTGTACGCTCGTATACGTGGGGTGCCCTGGGGCGAGGTTAAAACTGTCGTTGACCAGTAAGCCATTCCTTCATTCGCTTGCGTATAACTTTAAGGGGATGTAAGTACATTTTAGACAGTTAGCAGAGAAAAGAGAAGAAGGATATGGAAAAGAGAAAGTCGAGGGAGGAATATAGTCACAATATAGACAGTTGGTAGAGAAAAGTGAAGGAGGATTTGGAAAGAAAAAAATGTTTAAGGAAGGATACCAAACCGTGGCTTACTGAAGGTGTAGCTTCAATGGTATTAACTAAAAAGCATTTTTCAGCAATGCCTAAAATTCACTACGCTTCAAATTGTTCCGCCTTTTTATTTCCACTGAAACGTCATGGAAAAATCTGAAAATAGTTATCCCCGACAGAGAGTTTTGAAAGTACTTCATAGTTCAGTCTTCTCATTATCAATCTATGTCAATATGATGGGGAATTGAATATTTTCAAACATTAACTGCGATATGTGGCAATGTGTCTCGTAATTTGATAAAAATGACGTGTTTGCCAATGGGCCCCTTAAATACCTTTTTTTAAGTTTGCATCACATCGTCTTATCTACAATTATCCTATATGACAAATACAATAATACTCCTTGTTTGTCCGCCAAAATTTTGCATAAGGATTGTTTTTATTTTCTTTTGGGACATAGAATGGTCTAAGAGAAACTAGAAACAATGTTTATGCAAAGTTTTGGCGGACAAACAAGGAGTATTATGGTATTTTTGATACTGGCTAATCTATTTGGGTCAAAGGTTTGTATGTTCGCATCGTGGTTTGAGCCTGCAAGCCATATGTTCAGCGACTGCACAATTACACAGGGACCCGACCGCACCGACGTAATATTAAAATCCGGGCCACTACACGCTGTTCAAAGGGCCAGCCTGGGGAGCGATGGAGTTATTCTGATTTGTTGGAAAGACACCTGGGATGTCAATGATGTGAACAAAAAAACAAACCTTGAAAACCATTTGACAGAATTCCATTGATCAGGTTCCAAGTTAAGTTCAGCAGTAAAAATCTTGGTACCAAGGGATCAATCAAGCCTTGACATGTCTTGTCACATCTACATCTGCTTTTCCCACTGGCCATTTGCAGTTCCGACTGCACTGTGAGACCTTCAGTTTGAAGGGCCCTTCATGCGCCGGAAGTAGACCCGAGGCTACGATGATTGCAGCTAAACTTCTCTTCCAAATTTATTTCAAGAAATCCTGAAACTCATATGTACCAAGACAGGACATTTGGTATTGGTTGGTTGTTTCAAGATCCAAAAACATCACCGTCAACAGGGGCCTCCCAAATCTCTCACAAACAACAAACTAATCGTATGATCAAAGAATTACATCTTCAGTCCTGCATGTAGCCCAATAAGATAACATAAAATCTAAAGCTATGATGGAGCAAAACCTCCCTGTGAATAGAATTTGTGCATAGGGTGCGTGTTAAATCTTCGACAACTCGGCAGAATCAATATCAGTATCGAGAAAAGCTCTCGCATGAATAGATCCATTCAAATTTGGTTGCTAGAACATGTGCAATATCATCTAGCCAGAATAGCATTGGTGTTAAGGTACAAAACTTCGATTTTGTTTTATCATGCAGGAATCATTGGTTTTGTGGAAAAATATTAGTTCTGTAATACTGTAAACCATACAGTTACATGTCTCGTTTTATTCTGTAACCAAGATTATCAAAACTTTACATGTCGAGTGTTGTACATGCAATTTGTTGTTGCAGTTTGTTAATTTAAACCCTGCAATAATTTATCTAAATATGCTCCGAGACACAGTTCTACAACTCCTCAAGATCGTCAACGCTGTCGTACAACTTCTTGTTGTAGTTTTTCAAATTGACGTACGTCTAAAAAGAAGGAAAACAGAGTTAGACGACTAATTCATCACCGACATCAACTAAAACAACAAGGGGAAGTTACTGTAAATAAACCTTTAGGGCTCCGATCGTACAGTAAGGACAATAAGGTAGTTTAGGCGCCTGGGAAGCTAGCTTGCGTTAAGTCTCAATTTGCGGAAAATTCGAGTTTCTAAGGTATGTTCTTAAACATGATTTTTGATAATGGGTAAATCCAAAGCACAAAAGCGGAATTTTGTGAAACTGTCTTTAAATTTCTAGAATAATAAGGTAACACTTAGCTACTAACTGGGTTAAAACATAGTCACACAATAACGTCTTCATTAGTATAATATATCTGTTTCCCTGGAAGGTTACAGAGTCACAAGTTTCGTAAGTTTCATAAAAACCTGGTGATTTTCTTCGAAACTTTTCATTCTCTTTCTGAGAGTCTCGAAGGAGGGACGAGCCAGTAGATCTTCCTGCCAGCAGTCAATCATCACCTGATACCTGAAAGTGATTGAAACAATAATATCAAGTAACATTTATAACAGATAGCCTAATATAATATTAATCCAGTCGGGAAGGAAGCAATTATTTGAAGCGATAAACTTAAAATATCTTATAATTTTCATAAAAATTAAATTCTAAATTTGCAGTTTTAAAAATTGAGCAACGCATGTATTGATAACTAAATGTGTAGTTAATTCTTCTAGACTAAGAAGTAATTTTTTTTACACACCTATTTGGTTGCAGTTTAATATTTCTATTTCGCATATTCACTGCCAGCGACTTTGTCATCGCCAGTGAAATAGTTATCACTTAATAGTTTATCTCTCTTGCGAACGAGCACTTGGGGAACAAACGTTTGACGGTAAAAAAGCGCCGGGTACGATTAAGATATAAATAGAGAAAATGATCATGGAGGATTATGGTCGAACTGTTTTTGTAAAAAGTATCAAAGAAGTGGAAGAACCAATAAAAGGATACGAGCAGGAAAATCCTGGCCCCTCCTCAATACCAAACAACTATCTTCTTATAAACAGCTAGTAACTTCTATTCAAAGGATCCTCTAAAGCCAGCGAAACCTTTGTTCTCTGTATTTCTAAAACTATTTAGCGTTGTGTTGTGTATTCACTTTCGCATTAGGGACCGGTCAAAAAGTATCTGCTAGGGGGCGCCAGAGGGAATATGGAGGGGCAACGAAATAATTCTTGCCCATCTGGGTGGGCAACCAAATATATTCAATGATGACGGGTGGGCCACGAAACACACAAACAAAGTGTGTGCCTGAATTTGTATAATCCATACTTTTAATAAGACCGGTACCCTTTTTAACTAGAAGGGCTGACCAATCAATTATCCTCAACCAAAAATTTTGCGTTGCCTTGATAGGATATTAAAATACTATACTGCACTGCTAGCTGATTGTTTCCATCATGCTGTTTTCCAATATGTAAATAGTTTGTTGACTTATTTAATTGTTCTATTACTATCACAACTCCCAAACGGAACCTAAACCAAACCACTTCCGTCAGAATAACCATCAAATGTCCTTGAAAGTGAAAAGATTATAAGTATCATGGTTTTAATTTGCTTACATAAATATTAAATACACAAACAAAATTGTTTGCAGCTTGCTGCAATTCTATATTCAGTCATAAATGACTGTTTCACATATTTATTTAAAAAATGTGCAACATTTTGTTTGTATATTAATTTTGTAAAAATTGTTAAAAAATAGAAAAAGTTAAATGTTGTACAGTAAATCTTAGTCAAATAACTAATTTTAAAATCAATTTACACTACCCATGTATAAATGTCCTTAAAAATCTGCATGGTAAAGCCTGTGTTGTGTCAGTAATTTGATTGATCAGATTCCAATGAAAAGAAATTTGATAAGGTTAATGGTGAGGATGATGGTTCACTGTCTCTGACAATGATCACCTCTGCATTAGTTGTCAAGGAGCTGCTGGGCTTTTGGTTTAAATATGCATCCATGGTGTACTGCGTTTTTGCTTGCTGTATTTTCAGTTTGTGATCTTTGTTTCTCTTTTCTGTTGCTTCTTTTTGTTGTTGCAGCTGTGTCAGCATTGCCTTTGCAGATTTCACGCATGTTTCATCAAGAAACTCCTTGTTTATCATACACCAGAGAGCAGCAACATGGGATCAAGCCTTAGGTGTTGGCAATGAGCAGAGATCTTGTTTTGTTATTATTGCTGATCCATTCCCCTTGTATTGTACTTCGATGCCTGTCAGAAGGGTTGCCATTTGAACCACCTGTCTTTGCTTCCAACTCTCCTGCTTAAAATAATAATTATATTAATTTTGTAATTATTATGACTTTCTTCCAGCTTTAGCTTGACAGATTTCCATTCTACCAGCCTGTTATTGTAAAATGCAAGCTCATTTGCCCTCCATGGCTTCACTTCCTAGTTCTCGCTGAAATGAGAAAAATGCGACTTAGAGATGGTTTCCAGTAGCTCATTAGCTTTTTTCAATCGTCTCTTGGGCCATCAAACATTAGCTTTATCCCCGGACTTTATTGATTGTATCTCCGCAATGAAAGTTTGAACGACTTTGCACTGCTGTCTTGGCTTTCAGAAAGGTATATGCGATTGTAACTTCTCATAAAGTTATCAGTTTTCTTCTTCCATGAAGTGGTCAATTCATTATCGCTTGACATTAAGCATTATTTTTTTCAATAAAACACGGATACTTCGTAACGTTCTTTAAGTTCATTTAATGAGACATTTCCTCCTCTTTTATATATGCAGACGCTCACTTTGTCTTTGGATGTGATTAGTCAATACACTATTGTTTGAAGTACACCTTTGTCTCCTAGGGCCAGCGCCAGTAAAGGAGCTATTTATTCCGAATCCACTGACGTTGCAATTAGAGTTTGAAACGACGTGCTGACCAATTGT
>JAPEIX020053451.1:0-11404 GCA_026122405.2 Zoanthus sansibaricus | reverse complement strand
AGTCAGTTCGTGCCGATGATCTTGTTGTAGCATATCCTGAAGAGGATGAGTTACTCGCCCTTGAGTTGTCCGTGGCATCCTTCTAGATCTTCTTCAATCTCATTTAAATACACTTCTCTTTTTCATCGTGTACTATAATAATTTTGATAGACTAGCCCGCCACGATTAGCTAAGCTACCTGCAGGCCAGTCAAAGCTGTAATATTTCTGTTCATTTAATTTCAATAATAAACCTTAAAACCTTTGTGATATCGGAGAACTGTACATCAGCCAGGTAAAATAAGTGGGAATCGGAGTCGGTTTTTGTGGAGGAGGAATAGCGCCATTTAAAACCCTCGGAATGAGGTTGAGAGCGGCAAATCTAGCTCGGTTAGATCCTAGGTCAGTAGCATTGGAACTCACGAACATTATCGTTTTGCCATACTGATTTACTTGATATTCTTACGAAATTGTATTAGTGAAATAAACTTCTCAAACACAATCCAAGAATATCTGAGTATGATAAAACAATAGGCCATTTCCGAGTTCTCTTGTGCCTCTCTTTCAGAAGGAGTCTAGTGCGAAACCTTTCATGTGAAAATTAGTTCTGCACTCAGTTTCATTCTTATGCAAATCAAAGTCATTTTCATAAGAATGGCTTCGCAGTTAGACCCGCTTCGAAAGAGAGGCACAAGGGAAGTCGGAAATGGCCTATTTCTAGTAGAACTTGGGAGGCGTTATTGGCGCAGTTGGTAAGACCTCCGACTTCAGCGACAATAAATCACATTCGATCCCCGGCTCGGCCGAGATTTGAATATTTGTGCGGCTTTCTTTTCTGCCAAAGCTTCAACTCAGCTTTTTATCCTTCCGAAATCGATAATTAAGTACTATGGTATGCTGGCAGCAAACTTGCGATGGATTATATACCTTTTAGCTATAGGAGGAGTCAAATAGATATTTGAACAGACCTAACTAGAATGCTGCTGAAAATAAAAAAAAAAAAAAAAGAAGCAAAACAGTTGTTCATCAGCAGGTTAACTAAATTATGAGCATTTCTACAACTGATTTCTGCTGGGAGCTAACCTGCGATGGATTAGTGTCTCGTCCAGGGGGAGTGACAGTACAGCACTACAGAAACAGGAGATAAGCTTTATAAGCCACTTGGCTTGCAAAGAATTAAGCTAGCTCTTGTCCAAGTGAATGGCAGTTACAACCTAACTGAGAGTAAACGTAAACTTATGAAAATCGTTTCAATTTCGCAGCGTGTCATGATGAGCACACAAGTTGCTCCTGGTGGGCACAAAATGGCGAATGTACAAAGAACGCAACATTTATGAGAGACAAGTGTAAAAGAAGCTGTAAAATTTGTTCCTAAGGTAAGCAGATCATCTTGAGATCAGTTTTCCATGATTTTACGCATGCGTAGCTTTTGTAGATAAGTTAACAAAGTAGCCGCGTGATTTCTTTTTCTGCACAGATTTAGTGCACGTTTGCGCGAGTGCCCAAACATATGTTCAGATTTAAATGCAAATTGCTCATTTCAGACAAAAATGCTACAAACTCTCTATTATAGTCTATGATAAAGATGTGCGCTATCTTTGTCTGACACGAACATGCTTCTAAACCTGCATGGGCACTCGAGCGAGCTTGCACTAAATCCAATAGCGAACGCAAATTTTTAGGTCTTGGAGGATTGTACTTGCATATATATAATAGAGATATCCTTGCTATTCCTAGTTCTTACAAAATAACTTATCTTCTTCTATTGAATGCCTATCCCATGAAAACAGCATCTAAAACGCAATCGAAAACACAAAATAGACTAACGATTAACGTACGTAAAGCCCGGGAACCAGTTGTTCAAAAGCATGCAGATTAGCGCTAATCCAGGGTTAAATGTGCAACACATGTTTTTGTTTCCAACATTGTGGGGAAGGATTTGAGCTGTAATTTGGAATTAAAAAGTTTTATCCTTAGAAAATCCAAATAGTATTCTAAAAGAATCGTTCACCATTTTAAAAAAGTATTTGTTCTTTGAATTTTTGCAGTTAGGAGGCTTTTGAACTACTAACATGCTTTTACTAAAACAGCACTTGAGATTGTCTTCAATTATTCATCTTAACCTTTTTTTCTTCCTAGCCAAACCGTACAGACCAGAAATTACCAAAGAGCCTTTGCAAAAAGTCCATGATTGTAAAACAAGTGATAATAAATAATAGTGAAAGTGACATTGTTCGACTGACTTGTTTTTATTAGTCGGCTTGCCCAATCAATTCCTGTGCTAATTATTTCGAAGATGGTTGTGTGTATATAAATGTGTTTGTGAGGTGTGCGACGTAGGATTCTTAGCATTATAGGGACCTTAAGCAACGAGGACGGGAACGTGAACGACGATGGCTCGGAAAAATCACCTTTCTGGTTTATTCTTTATTTCTTTCTGCGGGTCATTAGGGTTTTGTTTCTTTGCTTTACACTTTGTGAATAGAAAAACGATTCAATGTTTCTCCTTGAAGCTAAACAAATACGTAGAAAGTTTTTGCTGTTACGTCCTCGTAGTCCCGACAACTCCAAATAAGGTCTTTTCTCGTTCTAATTTTAGGGTCAGCTCCGTGCAGGTGCTGAGCTCGGTACATTCCAACGTGCAGTTATTGTATTTACTATTGTTTTTTTCCGTCGCCGTTGGCGTCACCGTTCACTTTTCTTGAGGTCCCAAACCTGGACAGAAGCCGAAGAAAAATGAGAAGAGCAAAGTTGAGTCTTTTATTTGGACTGATGATGATCAGGTAAGAAACTTTTGCTTAATGTCAAAATGAGATTAAAAATATCAGGATTCGAACGTCTACACGTATCCAAATTGAGATTGTTTGCGGATACAAAAGTTTCCGGATAAGCTGCAAGAGATCGTCGGATACGTGTGGACGAAAGGGCTATCCGCAACAAAAAAGTTGCGAATAATAAAATATCAGGATGCGTGTGGACGGGGCCTTAGTTTTAAAAAGCGCTGATGTTACTCGTTAGTTATTGTTGTTATTTGATATCTATTTGCATTAGGTAAAATCAAAAGATCGGCTTTTTGCTTGTCAACACCTCATTGCTTGCGACCACCAAGAATTTTCAAAAGAGCGGGAATGGGACTTGTCGTAAAGTGTGCCTTGTGTTAACCAAACTGGGAGGTTTTGTGCGGTTCCCAAGTAAAAGATGGAAGCAAAAAGTTTGGGTGAAAATGTTGTTAAGAATTTTTATCATCAAATTACACGTTGCACTGATGAAATGCCTAGTTCTTCTGATGTAACGCAAAATGATTGTAAGCGATCGCTTGACGTTGGTGAACACACGGAGCCAGTGAATCACGAGGAAAGCAGAGACTTGAAAAGTGCGCTTGAAGAAAACTTGACAAGCGTACTTGAAGATGGAGAAACAAGAATACCAACAGCAGATGACTTAGTTAAGTTTTCTGATTATTTCAAGAAAAGGCGAATGGCTCTCGGATTTAGCCAAAGTGAGGTAGGGGCTGCTGTTGGTTCGAAATTTCATCGGCAATTCAGCCAGACAACGATCTGTCGCTTTGAAGCGTTGCAACTGAGCTTCAGGAACATGTGCAATTTGAAGGCGATCTTAGAAAAGTGGCTAGAGGAAGTTGAAGAAGGCAAATTGAAACGTCTTGAAGAGCCGGAGAGATTTCATTCATTGGGGAAACGAAAACGTAGGGCTTCGATTGAAGTGAAAGTAAAATTGGCTCTTGAAAAACAATTTCTGAAGAATTCTCGGCCAACAAGAAACGAAATTTTAACTATAGCCGACGCAATGGGTTTGGATCAAGATGTTGTGCGCGTGTGGTTTTGTAACCGCAGACAAAAGGAAAAAAGAGTTAAAGAACAGAGCGTTGAAGACTGTTGTGGTCTAACTGATTCTAAGCAATTAAATGGTGATAATATTTCTCGTGGAATCCGGTAGTACGTCCCGCGGGCTTCCGCCATAATGTCAATAAACGTGATTTCATTTATTTCAAACTGGACATATTTGGTCGTCTTGAGAGGGAACGTGAAGACATCTCACTATAACAAACTATACTTTTGTTTATTTTTACATTTGCGTAAGAAATGTTTATTTACCTTACAATGGTTAGAGTATAGTTTTAATATTTATTTGAGTTCACTTTACAAAGGTTACAGTTCACTAAACAGATTCCCACTTTCTTTGCTCTGTCACAGGAATGTTAACATATTAAATGTTGAGATTTATAACAGATTCTAAACTTGAATGAATTACGTGCTAATTCAATATTTTAACGGAGAAGATTCTGGAGAAGATAATACGCATTTTGTTTTAGATACTGTCTTATACTATGGCCGGGAATGGCTTATAATTTCACCCAGGTCATCAAGGCTGCTAATAACAGCCAGTTACTGGATGAATGTCCTGTAAATTTCAGTTTTGACTGGTAAAAGCATCGCCTGCAAGGACATTGGCATTGCATTCAGATACGATAAAAATTGTTGAGAAGAGAAATCTGTGAGCCACACGAGGCTGAAACAGCTGTTCAATTGTTTATTTTCCTACGCGTTTCGTCTGAAACTTCAAACTTCATCAAGGTTTACAATTGATGTCAGTTTTTAAAGGTTTGGGTTAATTTATAACGTGAAACGTCATCAGCTTTTCGTGATGTAACTAAGTTCAGAAGATTAGTTTAAAAACATGTAATTATTACATTAGAAACAGCTGGGAGATGATAAACAAATAAATAATTTTTTTTCCGGTCTGTCCCACTTTATCGGATTTGAACTCAGTTAGATCACGAACAGTTGATCAAGTTTCAGTGGGCGTAAATTTAACGTTAACTTGTAGAAAATAACAATGGTAAATCCCTGATGAAGTCTGAAGTTTCAGACGAAACGCGTAGGAAAATAAACAGTTGTACAAAAGTAATGGTAAAAGCGCAATGCTTGTGGGATCTATAAAGATGAACTCAAGTATAGATAACACAAAGGTGCTAGTAGCTACTGAATTGAAGCTTTTGAAACGACAAAGGCAGTATTTGTTATAGAATAGATGTTTTTCCAGTTGAGAAGCTTGTTTTTATAAAAGGAATATCAGTGTGCGCATCACATCACAAAAATCAGTTTTAAAAAAGCGATTTTTAAAGAGAGTTTTTTCTTTAGGAATTAGTTAAATTTGGATCTACTAACTGGGGTCCCTATTGCAACCTGAAAACTAAAAATATTTCAAAATGTTTCTTTATTTAACAATGTGTAGCTCGTACAGGCATTTACAATAAACATCAATCAAGTAATCTTTTTCAAAATTATTTTGTTTAGTTATTCAAAAATATATTTGCAATCTGCCAAGTACAAACTACCCCTAACATGAGAGCTGGCTGCAATAAAGTGGGGTCACCCCCTCTTACACCCTGCTAGATTTGTTACCGACTTCGTCAACTGATAGCAATAAAATCAAAAGTTCCTATTTCAAAATGCTAAAAATCTAAAAACTGAACATATCGACATTAATACTTCACATCCTTTATCTGTACAAATCATGTTCCGGAGTGATGATTCTTGATGTGCCATCGTAGATGAGATGAAGTGATGAAAGCCCTGTCGCATATGTTACAGCTATACGGTTTTTCGCCTGTGTGGGTTCGCTCGTGAGTTTGTAGTGTTCCCAACCGACTGAAACCCTTGGGGCAGTACTGACACTTGTAGGGGCGTTCTCCTGTGTGTTTGTACATGTGGATCTGTAGATTACGTCTTTGAGTGAAAGATTTGGGACACAGCTTACATTTAAAAGGTCTGACAACGCCGTGACTTAACATGTGATGCATGAGAGGAACATTGCTAATGAAAGATGCAGTACAGCGATCACACTTGAAAGGTTTCTCTTCTAGAAAAGAAAAAGGAGTGTTTAGTTCAACCTATCATTGGAAATAAAGTTTCTCAACCACTGTATACAATACATGCACTATAATTGTACAAAGTAATTAAACAAGCTAACAAGTCGTCTAAAACATCGATAAAGCACTCAAAGAGAGTCAATGTTAAAAAATAAAACTGATTTCTTCAAACTTCCAATGAGAAAAAGTTGTTTAAAACGATTTTAAAAAATCGTATTTGCAATTGTTGTCAAGTTATAAATTTTTGTCATGCTCGCTGGAACTTAGCAATCACAACTACTAATTTTACGATAGATACTTTGCTGGTGGTAGTTTAATTTGAACGTCTCCGAATGCCTTGCCTATGTAAATTTCCTGTAAATATCTTGTGGAGTTGTGCTTTTTAGTGTCGTTTGGAGAGAAAAAGATGGCGATTTTGGTGTACTTTAAACCAGTTTTTGTGCGCCAATGGTTCAATAGCATGTTGTTAAAAATCCAAGTTTGGCGGGTTGGTCGCATTCCTTTCCTCAAACTCGCATTGTCGTTCCCATGTTTCGTCACAAAGAACGGGTAACGACTCTGGATGAAGTCAAATTCAGAATCATTACTGGATATGGTCAGCATCGTAAGAGTCAGAATTAAGGTAAACTGTGGATGTAAAACACAGCACTGCGAAAAAGCGTCTCCTCATAACCATGCCACCTCATAACCATGCCAACTGATTCCACCGAACAATTTTGTTTCAACGCTAACATCACAGCACTCACATCTCCATAGTACGCGGCCTAATTTAGGATGCCCGACTTTCGGGGCTCTTAAAACAAGAGCAGGAAGAGAAATCAACGAACAAGTTTGGAAATTTGTTTTTAACTTACTGAAAGAAGCACTATGTTCTTTCTTACGAAATCCCTCCTTCTCAACCTTTGCTTTTACCCAACTGATTGAAATTCAATTTTCTTTAAAAAAACTTCCAATCAAGAAATGATTACAGAACCCTTTCTCATCTCAGTCGGATGCAAAGATCGTTTTCTGACAGACTTACCGATTACCTCAGCGTCCCCTTGCAAAACGCGATCTAAGAATTGAGTCTTGCAGTTTGACCATTTTTTCTCAATTGGTTTACAAAAAACGCTCTTATTTTGAGCGGTTGATGGTTAAGATCCATTACTCGGTAGCGGGGAAGCAGCGCTTCTCATTCACAGTGTTGTCACAATCCATTCTGAGCAGACTACGGAACTGTCCGTCAGTGATGTAACCTCGTTATTAATTATTGTCTTATATATCGTTTCTGTTCCACTGGCGTCTTTGTGCCAATTATTAGCTCAGACTTTTACGACGCGTCCATTGCATTACGCGCCACAACAATTCAAATATAAAAGCGAGTTTAATAAGCAATTTTCGTTCACTTTCCGAAATCCGCACCCGCGATTGGCCAAAATCAACCATGTGATTTTGAATTACGTGACGATATTACTTCGGTGCACTGCATTTTAATGAAGCATGAAAGAGTTCTTTTTTGAACATGGCTGAGCTTCCATTGTTTTATTACAAAACAAACCACTAGATAAATGAGTAAAAAATGTTGTTTTTGAGCTTTAACTTCAGCAAAAGTTGTCATTAATCACAAACCACACACTAAAGTGAGTTTGCGCGTTTTTTTACCCGCTGACACACATCAAAACTTTCGCAACTTTCAAGCAAGTTTGAAGTTTAAACTTTTTGTGTACGATTGCAGCACTTTGCGCTGTTTTTGTTTGATTTTCTGTTTATTTTTCAAAAAAATGAACCCTTTCCTATATGTACTGAATACCGGATTTACAATTATTGAAAATGGTTTGTGACAGTATTAAACTATTGTGTTCACTCTGTGGCTAGCGCATGCGTTGTAAACAAAACACTCACATCAGCCTCTACAGTTATAACATGTACGTGACGATAAGGTGCGTCGCTGTGTTTAACCGGCTCGGGAAAACGCTAAAAGATGTTGTTTAGAAACAACAACTATTAGTGGAGCTACCAAGACCTGCGGTGAAAGTAAATTACGAAAAGCTAAAAGTGTTTCTAAGGTAATTGCAAACAGCCTTTAAAATATTGATTTAAGTAAGCATAAGTTTTAAACATACATAGCGTTCTTCTTTGTGGACTAGTATCGTTCTTCAAAGTTTTCAACTTATCAAAAAGCAGTAAAAGTTAAAAGAAAATTTTGAGCAGTTGCCCAAAGCAAGGTGTTCATGCCGTAATCAATAATGACAATTTAGATGATATGTCCGGCTAGAAGGTACGGTTTTAAGAAGTGCTTATTATTAAACCACTTTCTCCCCAAGAAAGGAGTCTACAAAATAGTAAGAAAGTACAACATTTTGCAAATGTCTATGCAAGAGCAGCGCGACGGCGCACCGTGCATGGGTCAAGAGACAATGGCTAAATCGGAATCTTTACCCTATTCCTGCTTTTAAGTGACCCCAGTTTATTCAAGAGGTGTCACTTGAGAAATCTTACTTCCGATGCTGCAAGGAAATAACGAAGCACGTCCGTAACAGCTGGATCAATGAGGATAATGAAGATAACAAGTGCGTAAGGATGATTTTGATTCTGACGAGAAAGATGAAGCAGAAGGCGCCGATTCATTTCAGTTCATCACATAATGTCTTTCTGCACATACCATCTTAAGGGCTCTTTTCTCGTAGGTCAGAAATCTAGATTTGAAGGACATTGAGTTTTAATAGGAAGTATTTCCCTAAGACTAAGTATACCCTTTTTTTTTACTTTTTGGAAAAGAAACAGAATTGCTCAAGACTAATATTTTGCCAAAAATGAAGCGTGGCATAAAGAACATTTTTAAAGCTGAATTTTAAGTTTTCTTGATTTGATTTGAGTGATATTTTGGTGGCCTGGCCCGAGGACGTAGTTCACGGGACTAATAATTACACAAGCACTGCAAAATTAAAAGGCAAACGATAAGCTTATTCATGCGCGCGATTTTTGTTTTAAAGATAAAAGGGCGTAGCAGTTTCTCACAAAAATAGGTTTAAAAGCGAATTTAAAAGAAAGTTTTTTCTTTTCGCATTAGTTAAATTGACGTTTTGGCTTTGCCAACTGGGGTCCCTATTGCAACCTGAAAACTAAAAATAATCAAAATGTTTCTTTATTCAAAAATGTGTAGCTCGTACCGGCATTTACAATAAACATCAATCACGTAATTTTTCTCAATATTATTTTCTTTGTTATTTGAAAAGATACTTGCAATATTTCAAGTACAGACAACCCTTAAAACGAAAACTAGCTGCAGTATGGTGGGGGTCACCTCCTCTTAAACTCTGCTGGATTGGTTACCGACTTCGTCAACTGATAGCAATAATATCAAACGGTCGTCCTACTTTATAATGCTAAAAACCAAAAACTGAACATTTCTACATTTACATTTCATATCGTTTATCTCTACAAATCATGTTCCGGAGTGATGATTCTTGATGTGCCATCGTAGATGAGATTTAGTGATGAAAGCCTTATTGCATATGTTACAGCTATACGGTTTCTCGCCTGCGTGGGTTCGCTCGTGAGTTTGTAGTGTTCCCAACCGACTGAAACCCTTGGGGCAGTACTGACACTTGTAGGGGCGTTCTCCTGTGTGTTTGAACATGTGTCTCCGAAGGTTACGTTTTTCAGTGAAGGATTTGGGACACAGCTTACATTTGTGAGGTCTGTCAACGCTGTGAGTTACCATGTGATGCTTCAGAGGGCCATTGCTAGTGAAAGATGCTGAACATTGATCACACTTGAAAGGTTCAGTCTCTCCTAGGAAAAAGGAGTGTTTAATTAGACCTGTATTTGGAATTCAAGTTTCCCAAGCACTGTAACACACTATAATTTTTCAAAGTAATTAAAGAAGGTTTTATTCGCCGAGCAAAGACGCGCGAGGTTAACGAGGCGGCAGCGTAAAAAGCCGTGCCTGCGCAAGTAGATGAGATGAAATGTAATCGAGATTGAGCGTAACGTAAGATAACTTTTTAAGAGGTAATGAAGAGCTAATGGTAGCATTTGTTCTTGTTTTAGGTGTGCCAGTCATAAGGCAGGTGGTTTTGCTTTTGAGAGCCAATTGCATTACGTGTTCAATCAAGTGATCGTCCTCGTTATTCATCCGTGCGTATCTTGGTTCAGCGAACTTTACTTATAATAATAAATAAATAAATATATAATGACAATTCCCCTAAGGGGGCTTTTCAGTGTCATATTAAAATTCCCCTCTCTCCCAGTTAAGAATCCCGACTGGTAGGAGGCAAACCAGTTGGCTATTTACAAGCGTCGTGAATCTGCCCCTGGGATCACTGAGGACAAATTCATTCCGTAGTCCGAGTCGGAGATTCGAACCCGGGTCTTCCGCATTCAAATCCCCAACTCTGACCACTGTGTCACGCTGCCTACTTCTGATTTTATTTGACTTAGTCGAAACCCTGACATCCCAAATTTTATACTTTGTACTTTAAATGATAAACTATCGTTTAGAGAGCCAAAACGTAAATCAGTAAGGTAACTGAGAAACAATCAAGACTCAATATAAACTCAAATGCAGATCGTGTCAAGTACGCGATAGTAGTATCAAATCAGGCTACATGTGTGTCGCCCAATTAGCCGGGCCGTCTAACTCTATATAATCTCTATATTAGCTTGCGATATTTTTGCCTTCCAACAAGTCATCTAATTAAAATATCGGTAAAGCACTAAAAACATGATTCGTTTGTAACTTTTTAGCTCAACGTTAAAGTAAAACTGGATTGTTCAAATTTCAAATGAAAACAAAAGTGGCTGAGTCCTATTTGCAATTGACAGCGTTTTGTTTGTTAAGTATGTATTGCGACCTGGCACTTAGTAAAGTCCTTACCACTCTTACCTTTTGGAAGAAATAGTTTGATAAATTTCCAAATTTATCCGTCGATTTCACTTCCTGTTCTTATTTTAGAGCCCTGAAAGTCGAGCGTCCTGAATGAGGCCGGCCCTTTGGGGAACTGAGTACTGTGAAGTTAGCAATTGGAACGCACTAGTCAGTCAGTGGCATCAGTTGGCATGGTAATGAGAGGACGCTATTTGGCAGTGCTGTGTTTTACATCCACAGCTTATCTTCAAAATGTTTGATATCTCGCGATCCTCCGATGATGATTTCATATCCAGCAACGGCTCCGAGTTTGACTTCATTCCACGTCGTTATCCAGTTTTTGAGACCAGAAATGGTAGCGTTAATGCGAGTTTGATAAAAAAAAAATGACACCAACTTACCAAGCTTGGATTTGGAACAGCACGCCATTGAACCCCTGGCTTATAAAAGACTTTTTTAATGAATACGCTTGAATCGCAGTCCGTTTCTCCCTAAAATATAACAACTCAAAATGTCTAGGAAATTTAATTAAGGCAATGCACTTCGAAGGGTCGGAAACTTTTAAATTAAATTTCTTCCAGCAAAGTATCAATCACATTTACTGCTTAAGAAAAAACGTAAAACTAGTAGTAGCGTTCGTTAAGTATTTGAGGTCCACGTGTTATATAACTCAATGGGTTAATCGTG
>JAPEIX020053402.1:0-11404 GCA_026122405.2 Zoanthus sansibaricus | reverse complement strand
AGTCCCTTCAAAACGTCTTCAGACAAGAAAGATGGTAAGAACCAGTAAATTTTGTCGGTGCTTATTGTTCTTAATTTTTTGGCTGCGTCAGCCTCAATCGGTTCTTAACTCTGTTTCTATTTCTGTGAGCGGTTTGAAATGATGAGAAATCAAAACAAAAAGAAAAAAAGACAAGACATTTAAATCAACGCTGATCGTCTGTATTTTGAGGAGATCTCTCTATTACATGAATACGTTTATCATTTGGAAGAATTCAAGAATAGTAGATTTAATAATAAATGGGAAACGGTGCTTCTGGGTAGAGTTTTTACTGTGCACATTGCAAACGCAAATTACAAATTTCAGTAAAGTTCGATCAGAAATATTTTCACTCAGTATTTCAGCCTCAGCCTGAGCTTGTTCTTAAATTGTTCTTAATTTTCGGCTCAGTGAGCCTTATCGGTTTTTTTTAACTTGTTCTTATACAAAAAAAATGCTTGTAAGTTTCAAAAAAATTATTTAAGTCGCACTAAAAGTGCGCTATTTTATAAATTACGTATAGGATGCTTCAGTCAAACATTATCATGGTAGCACCTTTTCATTTTCAGCTTTGTTAATCGTAGCGGGACTCAACACATTTTACGCCTATAAAAACTCAAAAAAGTCCGCCTAAAAAGCGTTATTATTTAAAATACTAATGGGTTGACATTTCCGCTTTTGCTTTGACCAAAAATATAAAAAGCAATTCCGGTCCTGTTTTTTGTGCTATGGCTAAGCACATGGCCAAGGCATACATTTCTTCAAATCATGTTATTGAAGAAATATAATTCTGGATAAGAAATTTCTCTACTGTTTGTCTCTCCAGTATGTGGAACATAACAAAAGGTTAGGTGTATTGTATTGATGCATTCTGGATCATTAAGTCCAAAATTTCGGACTCACATATCGAAAATACTGTTAGTTTTACGGCTAGCAACTATAATATTTAATTTGAGAACAAAAAGTAGTGATTTTTCCGACAACATTTCTCTTCTGTGGAAAACACGGATTAAAATAAGAAGGACAAATTTACAGTATTTTAGACTCAAAAGATGTTTGCAATTTATTTTTACCTTAGAAATAAAATGTAGCAAAGAAATAATGTTGCTAAATTTACGAAATCTTATTAAGAAAAGTTGACACAATTAAGAGAGGGCCATAACATTTTTTACGTTAAATACTTGTTTAAAACGAGAGGGGATGGGCTGAAGCCTGTTGGCATCTTCACGGAAGCCAGTTTTGAGTAAAACTGCAAGAGTTTGGATATTGTTTGACTAATCAAGCCACCTTAATTGTTTTAGCTTTGATCTGAAAAAATTTTATGATAACTGAGGAGTGCGTCCTGCATGGATGAGCTTTCCAATTTCAAGTCTATTATGAAATATGACCAAATGCATGGTGTGCAGCTGAGAATGGAAAATTTTACTTTTAACTTAACTTTTCCAGTATATAAGAATTCAATAGCATTAGCCACTATATTAACTTTTTGTGATATAATTAGTCTAAAAGAAGTTTAGCATTTACATGTTTAATCTAATAAAAAGATATTCAGATTTATTGGACAAATCAATACCCCGGCTGGTCCTACACGGTCCGTGCACTGTTCGATCAAAATTATGTTTACTTCCAAACTGGAAGAGGTGATGATCGTGAAGAAATAAGGCAGAAAGATGGAAAAGATAAAAAAACAGGAAGATCTAACGAACATCGATAAATAATTGTTATCAGTTCGTGTTCTCCTGATGGGACCTAGTCTCTTAACACTGTCAGTAACGTACGGTCTATCTGTTCCACTGAGGGGATTCTCAATATATTTTTACAACATTTGCGCGCCGTTGTATAAGCAGACAACCTAAGATCCAAACTTGTATGGTTTTGTTCATTAAGCCGCAATCATGCAGAACAGCAAGAATGAAGCGCTCTATAAAAAATAATATAAAGCCTATTATTTATACACATTATAGGATTACCTGGTTCAATCGGCTGAAACTAACGGAAAGGAAAATGAAAAAGGCGCAAAAATGGAACGATTGTAGTAAAAAAAAATTTTGCTGTTTGATGCTTTAATTCAAGAATGTTATTACTAATTTTTTCGTTTGTGATTTCAACTTATTTTACCTGACGAAGACAACAGTAAAGTTGTTTGAAGAAAGGGTTAATTTTTTTTACTAGAGAACATTTTGTCAGTTTGTAATTAAAAATTCTTACAATTAAGGTCTATTTAAAACAAAGTTTGCTGACAAAATTTGTTTACTTTTGCAAAGCAGCATTTTATGTCAGTTCATTTCAGTTATTTTTGATTTATTTGTTAAGATAGCTCCAAATTTTCGACGAACATGAAGCTGGCCGCCAATAAATACTATTGCTAGTTCTTAAGTACGAAATTGACTCAAAAGTAACCGGCTGGACCTATGAGAATCAATAGAATTATGAAGGTCGCTTAGAATTATAAGGAACAACTGCCTCAGTGATTTCATTTACGTTAATTTTTGGTTAAGGATAATGTATTTTTAGTTTTCAAAAAATTTGTTTCTTACCATTTCGAATCCTGTTTCTGGAAAACTTTTGACAAAAAGTGTTCGGCACTTGTGCTGATATAGTAAGTAATAAGAGAAGAAAACCTCCCATAACCGAAGCCATTGTGTACATGGTGCGTGCAAAACTCTGAAATGTCTGTCGGAACCCCGAAAGACGTTATTATAAACCTTTTATTATTATTATTCGTAATTTCAGTTTATATTTTACTTTGATAATCTCAAAAAAATTATTCACATCATAACAAAAGAAAGTTGTAACGTTTACTTAATCATTATTTGTTAATTACAAGATGATGTTTAGAGAAAGTTTCTCTTGGGAATGGGTTAACACGAATGTATATATTATAATGTTCTTTCTAAGTCGACTAAGAGACGGACCGTTATTTTTTGGCGGGTTCATTTATTTGGAGAGCTTGTTTGAACAGACTGATGTTGATAAATTGCTTGAGCAAAAAAAAAATCTTTTTGAACGGGAAATGTTTTGTTAGAAAAATATATCTCAGACAGAAATCATTGAAGGAGTCGTTTGGTTAAGTAATAGTTATTTAACAAGGACTTTTGTGAGGTCGAAAATTGATAAAAGTGGCATGCCCCGTGCTTGAGTTAAATAAAGGCGTACCGAAGTGTCTATAACGTTGCGTTCGAGTCATTAGCTTTTACAGATATCACCCATAATTTGAAAATAAATGTCACATATTGTTTTTTTTCCCTTATGCTGAATTTATTAGCAACCTTTAGTAATGGTTGCAAAATAACTAACAACATTAAATTCTCGCGGTCGAAAAATTTTTTATAATGTTTCATATTTACTAGCTTTTAATATTGGACAAGCTTACAGAATATCAATTTATTTTACAAAAGTTTCCAGTGACACTCTCAAGGAACTGATTGAAAAGTTTCAATTTTCCAGTGCTTGCTTGGCTTTTCTTTATGACTCACAGAGTTTTTAATAACAGGGGAAATAATTGAAGTGCCTGGCTCTACTTGAATCAAATTTTGTATTCTGGTTTCTTTTTATAGCCAAATTGATTGTTTCAGTGGCGTCAGTACTTCAATACCTTATTTTTGCCACATTTGAGAGGATGGGGCTATAAGTGGTAACTACCATTGTACCTTATTATCACTTATTTCGCGAGTCTTAATTTTCGCGATTTTCGCGATTTCAAAAATATCGCGAATTTAAAGACTCGCTAAAAAAAGGGACCGCGAAAATTAAAAACGGGAAAATTAGAACCCAATATAAAAACTTTTATTAAGGTTTTTGGAGCAAAGCTGGAATAGCTGAAGTTGCGGAACGAAAGGTCGCATTATCGCCTGAGGCCGGATCCGTTTCAAAACATTGAGGCGATCATTGTTTAAGAGACATTTCAGTACCATGGTGGTTGTACATTGTAGCGCAACGTAGATTCAGAAAGTGACGCTTTAATGGTGCTTGAATAGTATTGTATTTGCAAGTTGCTTGTTGCGTTTGAGGTTTCCATCATGTCACACCGTTATTTGTGGCGTTTTATCCCTTTTGTAACGTTACTAAAATGGAGAAAATATAGGTTGAAAAGGGTACCAGTTATTCAATTCGCAAAAATTAATTACCTTGAAAAACGAGAATTCGTTAAAATCGCGAAATTTAAGACTCGCGAAACATTTCTATTCTAAATTCGCTAAATTAAAGTCGCGCGAAAATAAGTGATAATAAGGTAGACAGTAGTACTAGAAGTGTGTTACATAAGGGTTATAGCTGACCACCTACTACAGCTACCAACACTCGGGCTCACTATCATTTTAAAGGTTGATTTAGGGGTTATTCCGAGTACAGCGGCCTGTGTGTTACCCATACTTATGATGCTTCTTCTGGCTGTCCGGCTTGTTTTCTGGCTGTTCGGCTTGTTTTCTGGCTGCTCAGCTTATGTTCTGGCTGTTCGGCTTGTAATTCCGGGTAGCCAGCACCTTGCCACATATTAGTTTTCTATATTTGGAAAGATAAACATTGAAGGTGAAATAACCATTGGTGCCTATGGTTCGAATATTAATAACATATCAGTGTTATTCAAGAGCGTTTTACTAATCTAATGAGGTTGTCCGTAAACAGCATGTTAAAAATGTAATAGGAAAAGCTATTGCTGCCTAAAACTGTTTTAAAAATATATAAACTCTAAAAAGATCTAAGCTTTCGCTGTTCAACGGCATCATCAGAGGCGAACGTTGGATCTTTTTAGAGTTTATATATTTTTACAACATATTTGTACAGCAATAGCTTTTCCCATTACAAGAGCGTTTTTTAAAAATAGAAACTTCATAACGTTACTTCGTGATGTTGTCAAAATGATCAGAGTGCGTCCTTGACACAATCGTTGTCATTCAAGTGGCTGTATGGTGCTGTCAATGTTTTATAACTCAACACAAAGATATTTTTTTCACGGCATGAATTCCCTTGGTTGCGTGGTAGAGCATTGGGCTAGTTTCAGCAGGGAAGTTAATGGTTTGATTCCTATCTGGAACAAGAGTTCCTTATCTCCACATTAGCTAATATGTCATTTTCCAAATGGTCGTCCTATATTTCAGATATTTAGAACTCACCCGTCTAAACCAACCGAAATCGGTATTCATTTTCCTATTCAGTGTTTTTTGCCTTGTGGAATAAATATGAAAACATGCTGATTATTGTAAAAGCAAGTCCGCTTTGTCTAAATTATGACGTTTGATGCTTGGCAACAACGACGCCGGTCGGTTACTCTATTATGTTGTTTCAATAAAACATTAGCATTTTCTTAAAAGCTATTGGGAATTTTTTTTTGTGTTACCACCTACGGCTTTGTATAGTTTGAATTTTGAGATAAAACTTCATCATTTCACCGACCAATCTCCATTTTATGAGTTGTTTTTATTTTATTTGAAATAGTACGTATAATAGATTATTTCAAATTGTTGACTGACTCTGACAGTTGTCCAAAAAAAGGAAATGAAACTCTATTTCTTATTTGATTTGTCAACTAAAGCTATATTCCGTTTGACAACCGCCCCCTCGGTTTCTGTAATATTTACGATTTTCGCATGTTTTTATTAAAAAAAAAAACTGAACTAAGCCGTCGAAAATTTTGGTAGTCTTAACAATTTATTAGGATTTTATTTAAGAAAGTTAAGATTCACGGTCCATGATTGAATTCCCAAAAGCTTTAAAACATAAGGTTTAATTGCGATCATATAGTTCTGGCTGTATGTGCCGAGTAATCAAAAAAAGTGTTAAAATATGCTAAAAAAATATTTATTATGTTTAAATTTTATGTAGTCGTTCTTGATATTAGTAGAACCGTAGCGATATTAGAGTGCTTTGAGTGAAATTTTTAGGCGAAACGTCTCAGCTGCGTCTGGCAAAGAAGATTTGTGTTACAAAATACCCTTAACATTGTGTAAACATAACTGGCATCTATCTATCTGAAATCTCGGAACGGAAATTTCTGTACTTTTCCAAGATTATGTCCAATACCTTCATTATATAGCAACATGCAGTTTCTTAACCGAATTCTAGCAGCTTGATTTTAAAACATTGAATTAGAGAAACTACATTTTAGATAAAAAGCATTTTTAGCGGAACATTCTTTGATTTTCTGTGTTTAGCAGCCACGTTAAAACACTGAATTGTCGATACAAGTTTTTCTCAGTAGAAATTATTGAGACAAATCTGCACATTATATCGGTTTTGAGAAATGAAAAACAAACTTACCTTTACATTTGTTCTCCATCTCTGCACCTCGTGCGGTAAAGCTGTTGAAAGGTCTTTTCCATGTCGCTTTTCTCACACGGCATGAAGGAGTTGTTGACACAAGAACAGGAACCGAATTCCCTCTGTTTGAAGTTCTAGCTTATCTTTCACCTTTTGAAAAACTTTGAGAACATGCACATTCTCACTCTCAAAACTGTCTGATAAATACTGAAAAACATTTTTGCAACCTTAAAGACGGAAATCCGTTGATAGAAATCGTTATAAAATTCTTAGTTGAAAGCTTTTTTCTTGTGTAAAAAGCAGGTGTTTCTGTTTTAAATGCGGTTTTAGTTCTTTTCGCAATAATTGATCAAGTGATAAGAATTCTTCTGTGTGATTGGTGGTCTGTTAATCTTTCATTATTTGCCTTAGATCAATTAGCTTAGAGTGTGTAACATAATTGGCTCGCTGTAAAATAAAACATCTATAATTTCAGAATATTCTCTTAGAACTTTGCGTTTTCGTAAAAGGCAAAAAAGTCTTATTTGTTTTACCCATATCCCATGAATTGCATGAACGAAAAGATATTAAAAAGAATCGGGGAACTTCTTGTTGTACTGTAGCAGTGAAAACTATTGTCTATTTATTTTTTGAAACGTATTTTAATTTTCGCAAACAGCGGTTTTGTTTTTTCATATCGACCAATGGTAGACGATTTCTAGCTGACTAACTTCAATATTAAGGCTTATGTCACGGATGTCGACTTTTGTCTTTAATACATCAATCTTATGAGATAACTTCTGGACAGGCCGCAAGTTTTAGAAGCTTAATATTTCGTGCTAGAATATAGTGACGCAGGACTGTTTGAGAGAATTTTCAAAGTTTAAACCGAAAAGACAAACAGTAACACTGAAGACCTACGAATTATTTTTTTGTATTATGTTTTGGATTAATTTACTTTCTGTTGTTTCTCTGTTCCAAGGAAACTTGAGAGGCTCGTAAATACGACTTATTCGTTTTATCTATGGTAATCAAAATATAAAATACATCCAAAGCCAAAGTTGAAAATATAAGTTAGTTTTTGAGACTGATGAATGAGTTAAGTTTGCAAGTTATGCAATCCTGCATAATGATATCTTCCAGCCCAAAGAGCTCTGAAAGGATGTTACTTTGTAGTTTGATTAAAAACACATAAAATAAACTAAAAATATTAATTTCACGTTTTGAATATGTTATACTTTCCCTAACGCTATACGTAAACAACGGATTATTTTTTCTAAAAAGGAACAATTTTCAGATATCAGAACTTTGTAGCGGGATTTTTGGTTTCCAATAACAGTGCGATCAGAATGAAATCTTGGACTGATAATAGTTAAACTTCAAGTCTAAAGATTGTTATTAAGGTACAAGTGAGCTTCCATGTCAAAGTTTTGTATCCGTTTTCATAGGTTTTAAATATATGTAAGTACATGTTCAAAAATATTCACGCTAAAATGTTGTGGTGGCAAATAAATGTTTCTACGAACAACCGTAGATTTACCAACTGGGATCTTAAACGTGCGTATGACTCAGCATTTTTTATGCTACGTTTTGGCGCCAAATTTTCCCGCCGGTCGGTAAGAGCAGCGTGCCGCTGGATGAATAGACCGACGTGTTTGTGAAGTTACTTTTTACTTTGCGTTTGTCTGTGTTGAAGTTTTGGCGAAACGAATTCCAGGCTTGAACTGTGTTATTATTTAAGAAATGAAACATGTTTTCCGTGCCTTCATTGCCTGGTGAAAACCGAGGCGAACGTTTGGGAGAATTCAGGAGCAGATCAGTGAAAACCCGAGAGGCAGTCGAGATTTTCACCTGCTCGAGAATCTTCACAAACTTTGCCAAGGTTTTCACCAGATTATGACGGCAAGGAGAACATGTTTTAATTCTTTGATAAAACTATTATTTTCAGTTCGAACAAAGAGAAATACGTTATACCAAGCGCGTACTGTAAATTCTCACAATTCGGATACAGTCAATCACATGCTCACGGTATTTTCGTACTTCATAGCGCTATGAAAACACACTTGTATAGACCAATCAAAAAGTCACGTACTATCCAAATTATTTTATGGTTACAAATAAGTTTTACCGACCATGGTTTCGCTTGTTTGTTTTTCTTTACTAACTAAATTATTGTAGCAGCTGCATGTAATCGTATGATTTCGCTATGAGCAAAATAGAGCAGTTTGAGGACAGTTTCAGGCAGAAATGATAGCACAAGTCAGGAAGATGTTCCTGCAATGTTCACATGAACGGGAAAAGTTGGTAAATTTTTTTTGTTAAAATAGACATGTTAGATTTTTTCCCATACTCGATGATATATCTCCAGCCGTTTCTATAGTAAAGGCAAGATTTCATAAGATCAACCATTTTAATATCTTTCCTTGTCTTTTTAGGGGCTTAAATTATGGGTCGAGAGAAATCACATTAGCACAAAGTATCGCTTAGCTTTTCGTGTCCTTTTTCCTATTTATAGGACAACGAAGAAGAAAGTGAAACTGCGGAAGAAGGCGAAGGGGCTGGTGACGAGGATAGCGACGACGATGAGTCAGACGATAAAGACGAGAACGAAAGTGAGTTAAACCTGCACTTTTCATTTCTGTAACTTTAACAGGAGGGTGGGAGCAATAAAAACTACAAGCTTCCTGTTTTGCGTTTTCGCATTTAAGCCATTTTCTTTTATTAAAAGAATGATGCTGTTGAAGATCGACAATAAGAATGCGGTCGTATACTCGAGTAGGTGAAACCCGAGGTTTAGTCGAAGGTTTTCACTTATCTGCTCTCGAATTCTCCTGAACGTTTGCCTCGGCAAAATTTGTGAGAGTTCTCGAGCAGGTGATTTCCTTAATTTGTATATAGAAAGTAAAATGTTTTAATATTAAGTTAAGTGAATAGCCTTTTCTACGCGCTCTGATTGGTTCATAAAATGCCGAGTATACCGCGCTATTCACCTCAGTCACTCAACCGTGAAAAATTTGATTGCGCTCTGATTGATGGCGCTAGTTAAGAAATTTGTTTTTAGTCAGATTTTAGTAAAGATTTTTTAAAATATATTATTTTAAAAAGTGCTACTCACCTGCTAGTTTATTGCTAAAACAATTATCCCCATCAATGTCGGTGCCTATTGTTAAATATTTCTTTTAAATACTGATAATTATTTTCCAACTGAACAAAAGACGATATATGAATCGCTGTGGATGGTTTTATTTTTTTTCATGAACTTCAAGTTATTTCAACTTGGAAAGAGACAATCATATCGCTAACGTACCTTTCGTGCTTCCTAGCGTTATCACCTCCTGATTAGAGAACAGGGAGACGTGGGTTCGATTCCCGCTTGGGGCATATACCAATTTTTCTGACCGTTGTTTATTCTTTATAACATACTGCTGAACAACATACGTTGATATGTATTTGTATATGGGCTTGAGCCGAGCCGCTTGTTGTTTCACATATGTTTCACATTTGGTATTATTCAGTTGATCTGAGCCTTATGTCGTAAGCGAAACGCACTTCAGTAGTATTTGGCCACACTTACATTTCAGAAAAAATTGGGCCCCGGGAATCCTCACGCTAACCAATTCAACTAATCATGAGACTGCTACGTTGCCAGCATGGTGGTCCCTGGTGGTGAAGTGGTTAGCACTCCTGACTAGAGAGCAGGGAGACGTGGGTTCGATTCCCGTTCGGGGCATATACCAATTTTTATGAAAATTATATATTCAAGTTAAAAATAATTTTTAAAGCTAACTGTGCCGACATCACTGCTGGGCTGCCAATGGCAAACCATGCAGTCTTAAAATCGATTTGCTCCTTTTCCCTTTTTTCGTTTTCTCCATAAGAAAATGAAATTCTTGCGCAAGGTTTACCAAATATGGATTTGCATATGATTGGCTCGAATGTCACTATGGCAACGTGGGCAACCAAAAACAAAAAAATTCTTCCATTGCAGAATTTTTTTTTAGAACAAATTTTTTATGTCTGTGTGCTTCTCAAATATTCAACAAAATGCAAAGTAATGCTATACGATTGGGTTACGGCCAAAACAAAGATAAGATTCACAAGTTGAGGGTAAAACGAAATCATTTACTCCCAAAGTTCACTTTGTGCTGTTTGAATTCAGAACAAAATATAAATTTGTCGACTGGACTAGTTTTTACTAGCGTGCGGACTGGCGGATAACTGTTCATATAAAATGTACTAAAATTCAAAATGAGAATTATTACTATTAATTACAAATATATATTATTCATTAAACTCCGTGGTGTTTGTTGGTCAAAAATGAAATACAAGTAATGATTAAAGCATTTACTAGGTTTACACCTTTTGAGTGCAATAGCGACTAATAATATGAAATAATAATCACTTTACATGTACAACATCACGTACCTGTACCATGTGTAATACACTACAAGACTGAAGCAAATTATAGGAACTGCCACATCAACGGTATAGAACTTTTTTTCGATACAGAAAAGTTTTAAGCGAAATCTTCTTGGCCTTTCCTAAAAAAAAAGATGCAATTACTGGAAATAAAGGTCCACTTTTAATAAGGTATTCATCTTATGAAGCTGACAAGGTGAAAATAAACCATTAAAATTAGTTATTTCTAATAGAAAGTGAGTGCTGTGATTCACTATTTTGTCAATGACAATAGTGTTCTATTTTCGGCATGTAATGTGTTTGTACTATGTTAATGTAAAGGGAGAAGATTAAATTAGTTTTCAAGTGAACGCTCTTAGGGTGTTTTCGTTAACCTCTGAAATAAACTTTAGCGTATTACATTTTATCATAGTTTCATGATAGGGTTTTCTCTTGTGTAGTATCAAAATTAATATATCAAACTTTAGCTCTTACAACCGCTGATCGCATTATCGTGTGTACCGAAATGCTAGTGACATCCTTAAATCGACTCTCGATACGTTATGGACTTGAAACGCTAATCATATGTACCCAGGGGGGGGACTCCCCTGAAAAGTGGGTAGGGGTGCTCGACGGAAGATTTTAAAAATGACCCTAAAAGGTGCAAATAAATTAACTCAAATCCTAATTTCAGACCCTAAAAGGTGCAACCACATTTAATTATTATTCTTTATTAAAAAAATAACATCAAGTT
>JAPEIX020053288.1:0-11405 GCA_026122405.2 Zoanthus sansibaricus | reverse complement strand
GAAGCCAGCTCGCCACATTCCAGCGTGCAACTATTGTGTTCATTAATTAAGGCTATTGTTTTTTGACGTCCGCGTCGTCGTTGCCGTTCTCGATCTTAAGGTCTCTATTGTTATCTCGTTACGGGTTACCTTTTTCTGATTTGTAGTATTGAATTTCGGCATTAAAAAGTCTAAAAGATCTCTAATTATTTGGCTCCGGAGCTGTAGGAATCCTGGCAAAACACTGCAAATCTGGTCAATTAATAAGACAAAATGTGACCAAGCTGAACTATTTTGCCTGAAAGTGGCAAAGATTTGCAAGAGAAAAATGGCGTAATATGAGAGTTTTGAGACAAAACGTTTAACGTTCCTGTCCACTGACGGAAATTTAGCTCTCGGGAAGGCCTGGTATCTAACTAGGACCTCCATTTGATAGTTCGAGATCTTGTTAATTCACAGGCCGAGCTCAATGTGCGACTGATTATTGATCTTACCGAAACGAGGATTGTAATATAATAAATTTTAGCATACCTATGTCTAGTAAGCTGCAAGTATTAAAAAAATCAACTTCACTCACTCATAAGTCTGTGTCCGTTTTAAACCGGTTTTTAGCCTGCGAATTTTTACGATGTTGTTCGTTGTACAAAGACGACCGTGTGGTATCGTATGTGAAGTTGATTTTTTAATATTTACAGCTGCCATGACATAGATATGCTAAAATTTAACAAAATGACATGAAAGTATATTAAATGCGTTGGGTGTGTATATATAGAATAGGTTAACACGTCGGACTAGTAAACCGAAGATGTGGGGTTCGATTCCCACCAAGGGCTTAAAAATTGTTTTCTCTTCTTTCATTCTATATATACACACCGAACGCATTTAATATACTTTCACGAAAATAACACACTTCTATTAAAACTAAAAATGTTCCTTATACTCTGTTACACTGTTATCCCTACCGATAAGTATTTTGTTTATTGGTGCAGACAATTTTAACTTATCAGTTTAGAAGGAGGTCATTATCGCTTGGCATATAATAAGTTCTTGATGAATTTTAAATTAATGTATCTCTGGATTGTTTTCAACAATTTTCGTTTCTTTTACCCAGTTGAGGGTTTGAGCGGGGTTGATTGATTACCGAGAATTTATAAAAATTTAATTACTGAGATATGAAACTGAAATAGTTCAACTGGCTAATAACAATTGATATAGTTATAGTTGAACTAACTGAATATTCATATTCTTTTAAAGTGTGGATATAAAATATCTGTAAATTATATAAACATATATTGCTAATTAGCAAAAAATAATCATGTATCAATATTTAGAGATTAAAAGAAATTTTTTAAAAATTAGTTTTTACGTAACCACGTTATGTGCCTATAGGTATTAAGCACCAGACGGTGGAGTCTTGGGAGTTGTTCGGATCTGAGGAACCTTGTATTCCCAAGGGTGGGAACATAATTGTTAAGCACATTCTCAAAATTGTGGGGATTGGAAACTGAAAAATCGACTTTCCAAACAAGACTCAAATTTGCGCCGCTGTTGCAATAGGTTACTTGTATAAATGGTCTACTTTGTTATAGTGATAAATGTGACTGTGATAATGATATCAAGGATACACGTATATTTTGTAAATATTATACTTTTGTATAGTTCTGCAAAGTTCTGTGATTTTTAAGATCAGTGGAAACCCCTGTGACAATACTAAATTAATAAAAGTATCCATTTTGTTATATGCTCTTGTAATTTATTTGGAAATGATTTTCTTTTGATAGTTTTTCAACTTTGTTCGCTGATTAAACAGAGATATGGCTCCACCAGTTGATAATAAATGTGGTTGATATACACTAGTAAGTTGATATACACTGAGTTCATTGTATTGCAAGGTGCGCCTCACACAACTAACTTCAAGCAAGAGTTTGAACAAAAATCTTTAAATAAGTACATTTTTAAAATGACATATTAAGTTCATGTAATGAAATAGAAATCGCAAAAAGTTGTACATGAAAGGTTTTAAAAAGATAGAACTTTGAAATTAACTCGAAAAAGTTGATTTTCAGAAACAAGTATCGAAGCATTCGCTGAAATTTGTCAATAGCTGAAATTAAATCGTAAAAGACATGTGGCAAATGCCTTGTTTTATAATTTTGATAATTATGCCCTTTCGGAAGTAAGTTCAATGTTTTAACAAAAAATTAGAAGAACACAACCAGTATTTGAAGTGTTTTCACACGTCGCTATCCCCGATTATGCTGAATCACCATCTTGAAGTGTTCTTGTCAAAATAAGTCAGGCATCTGCATATTTCCGCTCCTAAATGTTAGCCACCATTAAGCAGACCAATCTCAACAATAGTAAATACCCGCTATTCAGTAAATCTGGCAAACGGTTGAATTCCATTTCAAAAAATCAAACAAAAACTGATAGAAATGTGGCAAACTGCTTCACCAGAAACCCAAACTTAAACTTAAGTAAAAGGCGGGAAAATTGCTGGACGGGCGCCAAAACGCCAACCAGATTAAATAACTTGAGTGTATATTCTGTTAAATGACAACTTTCGATGGAGTAAAAGCTCAATAAGAATCATTTTGGTTGATAGAGACAGTGCGTGGTTTGAAATTTTTAAACTGGTTTCATTTTTTTAAACCTAGTTTTTTTTTTAATTTTGTTTAAACTAGTTTATTTTTAATGACTAAATTATAATTTTTGCCGTGGTGAGACTGGGACCTTTGAATTATAAGGTTGGGAATTATAGGGTGAGTTGCACTTGTGTGGTCAAGTGGATAAAGAAGAGGACTACAGATCTGGTGATTGAGAGTTCAAATTCTCGTGAGTACCAAAAAGTTAATTTTTACAGCAAAAAGTTAAGAGTGAGGTTATATGGGGGTTAGGTGAGAGGTAGAGAAGTGGGGGGTTAGGAATAACTAGGTATAGGAGGGAAATGAATGAAGAAGAAGAGAGGGATGGTTGGTGAGATGCAAAAGAACTGAGAAAACGATTTTTTTTTCTTATTTTTAAGAACCCCCCGAAAAAAGCCAGGCCCCTATTTTCATCCACACCCCAAAAGTTAAAGGCCCTTTTTCAGACAGTTGATAATTAGCTGGTTTAAAAAAAATAAACTTATTCAAAGAAAATGAACTGGTTTGAAAAAAGTTTAAGCTAGAGGTTAAAATTAAACTACAACATAAACAAAAATACAAGCAATATTTACTCGTTACAGAAATATGATTTATATTGTAAACATTGTAACTCGAGGATTATTGTGATAAGCTAGACTCGACATTTCACTGTGCTAATGATACTCTCCTGTCAAGTAAATGAGGATGAGAATAGCTGTGTCTAGTAAATGTAAAACAGATTGTATATGATATTACAAGAGCTTAAATACGTCCACTATCATATTTACTTTCAAATTCAAAAACAACCAAAATATGATTTGTATTGTACACTATAATATTAATTTTATTAAATACTACAGACACTAATTTTAGTTTGTTTTTTTTAAAACGTTTACTGACTATATACAAATTAAAACTTTCAAGCTTTCGGCTGTCAGACTACAACCTTCAAAGGATAACTTTATAATATATAGATCTCGGCACTTCCTAAAAGCGGAGCTCCCAAAAAGATTCAGCCTAATAGCCCCAGTAGTTTGGGTGGTAGAAGCCCTAAAAGTAAGATTTTTTTCAATTTCTTTGATTTATTTTCATATTATTCAAATGACAGTTTAGGCTATTGAACGAATGAAGTTGCAGGTTAACAGCATAATTTAAACTTTGTCAATTCCCACTGACAATGTTTAAATTATGCTGTTTGCAACTTAACTCGGAGTGTTCCTTATGGGCTGATCTTAAAAATCTTTGCTTGCTGAACGAAAGAAATGTTAACTGTATCGAACACGACGGAAACAGAGGCCACGAAGGTTGATTTCTCTCCAAATACACAAACAATTTACAAATGCCAAAGTTATATCAAAGAACACACGAAGGAAAAAAAAACCATATACCATTTAGAAAAAAGTCACTTTAAAGATGAACGAGAAAAGAAAGTTTTTCACTCGTGTACACGGACGTCGTACGGACGGACGGACAGCGGGCGGACATGACGTTATGACGTTGAAAATTCAAGTCGATGCATATACTATATTTTCTTAAGTGTGGTGCTCCGCAAGAGCTCCGCTTAAAAAATAGATGACACACAAATTTCATGAACAGCATTATTGGTCTCATATTTTTATACGACGTTTGCTTTGCAAAACATTTTTAATATTCACAGCACCAAGTAACGTTTATAGTTACTATAGTGTAAAAACTATTTAAAGATTATTTGACCGGTCGTTTAATGTTCTTTGGCCCAATTCAAGGAAAAAAAACTAGTTAGGGAGAATTTAAAGTTTAAGGAAAGTTAGAAGCGTTGCTACAACTGGAGGCGTTTAAACTACTGGGCCCAGTAGATTAAAGGTTGGATAACTTTATTCCTGGGTTAAGCAACAATTGTAGCTGCAATTTCTGCTTTATTAAAAGTGTAATAATAGGTCTAGTTTGGGCTCCCTGTGAGTCACGTGACAACCATGTGCATGAGTGAGACAGAACGAGTCGCCATTTTGAATGTTAATAAATAGTCACTATTGTGTTTATTTGGTCTCTTCTGGTAGTATGATCTTACAACTCTACAAAACATTTTGCGGTTTTTGTAAAATTCTCAGATTTTCTATGGGAAAAAACCCCTAAATTACAGCTGAAATCCGTTTCTGTAAGATTGGTAACAAGAGCACGAGTTTAAAACTTAACCCTGGGTTATGCACCTATCAGTGGTATGCCTTTAGGAGGATT
The DNA here is from genome assembly GCA_026122405.2 of Zoanthus sansibaricus. Taxonomy (NCBI): domain Eukaryota; kingdom Metazoa; phylum Cnidaria; class Anthozoa; order Zoantharia; family Zoanthidae; genus Zoanthus; species Zoanthus sansibaricus. The sequence continues at coordinate 6,588 of JAPEIX020053288.1, read as the reverse complement.
GAGGGCGGGTAAGGGGTGGGAATTTCATATAACTGCCTTGTTCCGGGGGGAGGGTTTTGACGTTTAGGACTCGTCTGGGGGCAGTTTTTTTGACAGCAGATTATAATATAGTAATTATGTGGTTTTGGGGAGGGAATTTTAACATAATTGATCATCTATCCATACCTCCAAGAGTAGATTTTAACAGAGAAAATAACTAGCGGTAAACTAGTGTGAGCTGCGTCAGTGTTTCTTAAGAAACAATTTAGTGATAAAAATGTAAATTATACACCGTATTTACTGACGTTTTGGACGATAGTCCTTTGTCGGAGTAAAAGAGAGATTTTAATATTTTTGGAGGGTAGAATGTCAAATTCTCCCATTCCCCCCCCCTCCCCGTCCCTCCTCTGCTTGCCTTTTTCCTCACGGGCATAACTAAATAGGTGCATTAGCACTAATAAATCGGCTTTTGAACAACTGGCCCCTGCGATGCGCATAGTATATTCGCAACTAGAAAAGAGTACTCAAAGGAAATTTCCTTGATACCATTTCTTTGAACTACTTATTTCTCCAGTCATAGAAATTCGTTTTGTTCACATAGCATTTCTTTTTGGCAAACAAGCAGGCTTATCAAGCGAAAAGTTTGTGTGACTCGTTTAGCACAAGTTCTCATTATTATTTCCCATCGCAGGCCTCGAAGAAGAACAGAATCCTTGTCCGAATTTTTACAACCTGATTTAGGGGACACTGAAGGAACTCGACCGTTTTATGATGGCTATAATAGGTAAGTTTGATAAATAGTCAAGTTTTATTTTAATTTAAAAAAATATGGCTCAAATATAACCTTCGACGTGCACATTAGGCGATGCATGTACTCAATGTAAAGGTATAATCTACAGCATTAAGTTAGTTGTTCTGGGTAAGGTAGCTTTAAATTTATATTTTAGAAATTGTTATTAACAAGAACTATTTTCGGGAAGATCACATTAATTAGACAACATCCAAAATTAATGAGAAACTGGCTCTTTTAGTTGAACAGCTTAGAAATCATTTGAGATTTGAGGCGAATTTTGCTGCTCAAAGTTATAGTTCTCTAGTAGCGTTGACATTTAGAAAGCGTCAGGTTAGAGCTGAAGTTTTTCAGTAACATGACATCAGGTCCACCTTGGAAAAATTTTGGTGGACCTGCGGACCTTTTGGTGGACCGCACTTGACATATCAGTGAAAGGACTTCAAGTTGATTGATTGCTGCACAACTCGCTGCACGGCTTGTAGTATATAGGGTTCTCATCTTTGTATTCCAGCTTAACAAATTTATCTGTCCAGTCCGATCGAAAATTTCACGATCGCTTTGTTTTTTCATAGTTTTTTCTGTCGTTTCTTTGCTCTTGTTTTGCCGTGTTTCAGCGGGATTGGTCACATTGTTCGGCAAGGTGAATATTCACGCACACTGAGGATTGAAGGGACGCCCCAAAGTGCATTGCAAATGTACGAGTGAAATGGAATCCTATTCATTCAAGCACAGAATGGCAAAGCAACTTGCGACATAAGTACGGCCACATGAAAAAATAAAGAAAATCAGAAATTACCCTACAAAACACAAAATGAAAGCACTGCAGAGTACCACATTAAAACCCGGTAGACGTGACGGTCGGCTTCACTAACACTGAAGTTTCCATAAGTTTGCTGGACCGGACCTATGTTTTTGTGGCAAATGCCTATCGGTCCACCGTAAACGTCAAGTTCTGAAGTGGGATTTTCAATAGTAACTGGCCTTCACCTCATTCAATATTAAAATTTTTCACCCGTTGTCTCTCCAGTGCTTGCTTTTATTTGTTAACAAAGCACTCCCATTCTTCTCTTTCCCTCAATTAGTCTAAAACTTGAGCCGCTTTGTGGTTGGTGCAGCTGGTAAGATATCTGCTTTTCAACCACAAGGTCCCCAGTTCGATCCTAGCAGTTTGCTTAGATTTGAATATTTGTGTGACCTTCTTTTCGGCCTAAGCCAACTCAGCTTTCCATCCTTCCGGGTGGGTAAATTAATGAGTACCAACGTTTGCTGGAAGCTAACTTGCGATGGATTGGTGTCCTGTCCAGGGGGAGTCAAAGACTCTCATCCCCTTAACACTACAGAAACCGGAGATAGCGCCGGCGCCATGGGCCACTTGGCTCGTAAAGGATTTAGTTCAGTTTTGCTCAGAAACGTTTCTAGTTCCTCTAAAAGTCGGTTCTGTCCCAAAAAACAGTCTACTCGCTGGTAGTTTTTTTTGTAGTACAGTAGTTTAGGCACAAATTAAGGAATGAAATATTGGCGGTCCACGGCAACTTTACAGCCAGGAAATGGGCCGTGGACTGGCTCTTAAGTGCATTCCTAGAGTTTCAAGTTAAGGCAATTATTTTTTGCAGAGTTTACTTCCAGTCAAGCACATGCCTACCACTTAATCCACAAATGTTAGATATTGATAGCGAGGAAGAGACGGATCCAGAATGGATGAAAACGAAAACAGTTGTCGTAAGTGATCTCACTTTGGTGGTGAAGACTCGTGAATTTCAGGGTCATTATTTTGCTTGACATTTATCAATGAAATATTAAAACAGTCCACTTGCTTGTTAATTTTTGTTACTATTTCTAGAACGATCGATTCAGCAAATTAATCGTACATTAATTGTTTAACTTTTCTGGCTGTTTTAAGTTAAGTTTTGATGGTCCTTAAAATAGATATTTTTTTCTACCTCAGTTAATATGTTGGGTAATCATCTAGTATTGTTAGTTTTAGTGAAGAAATTACTTCTTACTTGCGTTCCATATAAATTGAGGTTGCAAGTTACATGAACATCTGTATTTACGAACTTGATTTTCAACGTTTTCCAAGCCAAATTTTTATATTTCTTAATTTCGCTAATCAATATTTATTTATCCAAGTTTATTTATTTAGTTACTCTACTTCATTCTACTTCATTTCTTCTCGTATCATTGTGCTAATAGTGTGTATGAACCAAGGGGGAGTTTGCATTGTTAGGTTATCCCACATGAAGTATCAGTGGTTAACGATTATAAATAAAGCTTGCAGTTTGGAAGACTGATAAGTGAGGTAACTATTGCTCTGAGTGTTTTCCATGGTAGATCTAGAATTCACGTTTGTTCCTTCCCCAGATGATTGATGAATTTACTGACGTAAACAATGGTGAGAAAGAGCTTATGAAACTATGGAATCTTCACATGATGAAAAAAGGGTGAGTTATTTTCAGATAAATCAAGGTTTCAATGTAAACTCCCAGAGCCATTAATTCTATTTTGTCCCACGTATTCGCCAAAATTTGAATATTTGTGGTACCTCTTTTTTTTCCTAAGCTAACTCAGCTTTCTATCTTCCGAGGTAAGTAAATAGGTACCAGTGTTTGCTGGGAGCTAACCTGCAATGGATTAGTTTCCCGTCCAGGTGGAGTCAGATTCTTATCCTCTTTACTCTAAGAAACGGAATATAAGCACTGGCCCCATGGGCCATCTGGCTGGTAAAGATTTAGCTTTCTATCTGGTGTCAACGATGATAGAACCATTATAGTGGTAAGGTTGGTGACGATTATGTTGAAGATTGCCTTCGTTTTTTTAAATGTAATAACCCATCTAATCTGGTATCAATGATAATCGAGGTATGCAGTAGTAGGGGTGATGAGGAATGAGTTCAAGATTACCTTCCTTTTGTGTTAAAATAATGGCCCAGCTTGAATGGCATCAACAATGATGCAGCCATTGCAGTAGTAATGTTGATGAGGATCGTGTTCAAGAATACCGTCGTTTTGTGTTAAAAATAATGACCCAACTTGAATGGCATCAACGATAATGAAGGATGGTGTTAGCGATGGCCTTTGTTTTGTTGAAGATATATGATTTTGGTGGTCATCATCATCATCATTGTCGTTTAACGTCCGTATTTTGCCATCTAGGATGGGATTGAACGGGCATTGATTGCCCTCCACATCCATCGATGCTGTGTCACATGCTCCTCCACTCCCAACAATTTCAGATCTTCCATCGCATAACTCCATTTTTTCCCAGGCTCTCCTCCAGGCCATCGTCCTCCCCCTCACCACCCCCCACCCCTAACTCTCAACTCCCCACCTCACCCAGCACACCCATTCTGTCTTTTTCACATGTCCAAACCATCTTAGTTTTCTCTGCCTCAGCTTAACAGAAAATTCTTCAACTTCGCCCATCTCTGCCACCTCTTTGTTAGATCTCCTTTCTTGACGCCCCTCTCCTAAGTGGAACTTAGCGTTCTGGGATGACATCTGCGTAGAGCATCTCTCAGTCTGCTTGTCAATGTCCATGTTTTTGCTTCATACAGTAGAGCAGGTGGTGGTGATATGGTATTGATACCTTACAAACATATATATTTCTGTAGATACATTGCAGATTTGCAGATATCCGAGGCCTGTCGACAGTTCGTTGAAGAGCATGGAAAAATGTTGCACGAGAAGCATTTAACACGCAATTTCCTCCTCCATCTGATAAATTTATACGACTTCAATCTGATTCATGCTGGACATGTACAAGAATTTATCAAACGCTTGCATACAATGGCATAGGGGCTAGAGAGGCATCCAATAGTGCCAGCACTTCGAGACACTAAAGATGGGTTAAAAATTTTCAGTGGTGTGAGCTAGACATGAATTGACATTTCGTGGTTTAATCAACTCAAGGTTGAAAAGTGTGATCATGGCTGTAGGGAAAGCACAAAGCTGATGTTTCGAGTGTCAGCTCATTGGCAGAGTATTAGTTCCTCAATTATTTTGACCAAAGGCTATTGCTTAAAACCTCATTGTACTTTCCCTAGGGTATTGATCAAACTTTTCAATCTAGTAGAGCTTGACAAACCACGTGTTTCACTTACTCGCCGATCGCTTCAAGAGGTTTTTTTTTTTAAAAAAGAATAATTGAACAAAAAGTTATCAGTTGGTCTCTGCCATGACTTATTAACCACTTTAGAAGCGAAAACTCGACTCGTTATATTTAGTTTTACTTTTAATGAAACACCTAACACTTTCTAAGAACAAAAGAGATCATCCCTCTCTTTGGTTGATTTAAGTTAATTGCTTGAAGTCCTTCATCTTAGATATTGAGCTCGTAATCATCTATATGGCAATGAAATTCATATTCATCTTCTGAACAAATTCATACTCATCCTTTTAGCAATCAAGTTCATGATAATCTTCTGAGCAATCGAATTTACAGCAGTCGAATTCAAAGTTATCCTCTAAGCAATTGATTTCATAACCATTCTCATCGCTGTGGAATTTATAATATCTAAGCAATGGAACTTTTAATAATTCTCTAAGCTTTGCAGTTCATATTCATCTTTCAATCAATATACAGTAATTCAAATGAAACATTTGGTTTCATAACCATTCTCAAAGCAGTGGAATTCATAATAGTCTCTAATCTCTAAGCTATCATTCCCTAAGTAGAATTCAGAATAATCCTCTAAGCAATGAAACTCGAACATTCTTTAAGTAAAATAATTTAAAATCATCCTCTAAGCAATGAAACTTAATCAATCTCTAAGCAGTAGAACTCATACTCCAAGCAATCGAATGTGTTATCATTTTTCCCTGTTGGTTCGAAACAGTATGTTCCGTTGGTAGTGTTTTTTGTTTTTTGTATCTTGATGTGTTTTGAGAGAATGATTTTTTTTAACTAAAGAATCAAAGCAAATGTATTAATCATTATTTTGAATTTTTGAATCTTGCCATAGCACGTTTTTGAAGTGGTTTTAATAGGTCTTGTGCAAAATAGAAAATGATTGGCTATTGCCACATTAAAATTGAATACATCCCGGGATTACGCAAAGGTCCTCCCTGATTTTGCCAGCACTTCACTACAGTATTAGTAAATGTTTTCGGGTTTGATGAACATTTTACTATTAAAGCCTATGGTCGAATGACGCCACCTTTTTGAAATTGGAAACGATGATTGAGTTAGGAGAGAGATGTGCGAGATTTTTGATTACGAAAAGCCTTAAATCATTTTGTTCATATATAGGTGGTTATGTCATATAATTTGGACAATTAAAGGTTCGTATACTTTCGAAGAATATATATTTTCAAAAAAAAAGCAACAAAAATAAAGTGAAAGATTCTCCCTTTTTATAAAGTAAAACTTTGAAATTTGTAAGCTAGCATTGCCTTAAGTGTACATACATAATGAATAGTAGATAGCAACATTTCTTGGTTCTTTAAATCATTCATAAATTCTCTTGATATTTCTCGTTTAAACTATGAACAAAGTCATTAATTTAAACCCAACAAACGTCACTTGTATGGAAATCAATTGTAAATAAATCTCGGAAAAGATTTAGCTATGTTGGAAGTTATTTTTTTGCGCGAAAAGTGAAAGGTTTACTTGCAGTGCCAGTGGGAAAATTTAAATTCGATTCATAGTTAACAACTATCCCCCAAAGCACTAGGTACCGACCCTCTGGGGATAGTTGTTTAGCATTTACCAAAAATAAGATAAAATGCCGTTTATTTTCCAAAAAAAAATACATTGTAAACGTTTTTTTTTTTTCGATTTTTAGTGAGCGGAATTCCAGTCATTTTTAGATTTGCTTC
>JAPEIX020053228.1:0-11406 GCA_026122405.2 Zoanthus sansibaricus | reverse complement strand
ATGAGAAAGTCCCAGCTATAACTCGCTGCTACTCCTATTGAGTATCCGGGAGTCAAAAATGAGAAAATCCCAGCTATAACTCTTTGCTACTCCAAGAGTATCCGTGAGTCAAAAATGAGAAAGTCCCAGCTATATCTCACTGCTACTCCTACGGAGTATCCGTGAATCAAAAAGGAACAATACCAGAAAGCGTAATAATAAAAAGTATGTGGTGAATGTGTCAGTTTTGGTGCGATATCTTCGACGTCCGATTAAGTGATCTTGTTGAAAGGATCTTTTTCGTGCAAATCACTCATATCCTGTTAAACAACCCTGGGCAGTTCTAGCCCTTGAAGCAGTAAAAGGATCCGTCTTCTGCAACTGTCAGTGCAGACTTAAGAAAACACTGTTAAAATCGCTATTTTTTCTGTAATTATTCTTGCAATTATAAAAGTAATATTCTCTAAATCTGTTTTTACGCGAAATTAAAGACACACGGTATGCATGGTAACTGCAGATAGGATTACATTTTCTATTTGGAATTTACAATCAATTTGGTGATGACAGAAATTTGTTTCCGTCTTCATACCAATGTTATTCGAGAGCTTGTTCAACTTGTTTAACAGGTTTGAGATAACGTTATATCTATATAAACATTCAGAAAGGCTCAACATAAATTGTTTAAACTTTGGAATTTGGTTGCAATACTGAATGGCTAGCAAAGAGAAGAAGCTCTCTTTCGACGCACACATCGCTATAACTACATTTAATCTTTTCTTTTTTACCATTGCAATATTAGTGCTGTCCTACAAAGTGCATCGCTTAGAGAAGGCGCAACTGGTGATCTGTGGTGTTACTGACCGAGGAAAACCCTTTCCCTCGAGACAACCAGACGTGGCTGGAAATACTAAAGCAACTGAAAATATTAACAATAGTTCAGGAGATGAAACCACTCGACGAGTAATTGGTGAAGGAAGAAGACCAAATGTAAGACGGCGTGTGAAACGAGACGAGAGTTTCTACCGAACAATGCAAACTGTTGCTTGCGTCAGATTATGTCAATCCACTTTGGTGAGTGAGTTTCTTTTTGACCTTTTAATTTTAAAAGTCACATTTCTGAAAGGAAGTCTGGTTTAGAGAGAATTGTTATTCTGAACTTTTTCAAATTTTTGATCACGTATTAGCATTTTAATTTTTTAAATGTTTTGAGCATGATTTTCTTTCGTAAAATTTTATTTGAGTTAGTGCTAATTTACAGTTGTCAAATCTTACCTGGAGGTCCCCATACGAGGGCCGATTGCTTAGTACTCTCCGAAGGTAGCCCAGGTTATTTAAGAAACTTTTCCAAGGAACGTAATGGTCCTCCTTTTCAATATAGTTAAAAATTTCCATCGTGATGTTGTACTTCAGGTAGTCAGCTCTAAAGAGAACAAACCATTTGAAAGTCATTTGATATAAAAAATCAAACAAGCACAAAACATCGAAAGATTGGCCCTATTGGAAGGTACCTCCCATAGACACCACACACGTCATCATCACAGACCATCATCACCATACATCTTCATCGTCATGACCATACACCACCAATAACAGCATCAGCATCATCACCACCATTTTCATTATTACCAACAGGAACATTAGTTATTGCTGTCGCAGCGAGTGAGCCTGAAGCGAACGAGTGGTATGAGCGAATTTGTTTCATAGCAAGGCAGTCGGAGCAGTCCAATAAAAAAGAAATTCAGTGCTCACGGATAGAACAGGTAGCACATTTTGGACATGGAGCAACTTCACTACGGGGCGACTTCATTCGTTTTTTCCTTCGATGCGTTTCCTGAAAGAATGCCATTTTTATTTTTATAGAAGTTAACGACTGGCTCACTGTCATTTAGATACTTCCTTTTAAAAATACTTTTTTTATAATCACTTGAAAATAAACTTTAAACAAGGCCCGCAGCCAGGAAAGAAATAATAATTGAGGCAGTATGAATATCAATTTGGCCATGCGAGCGCCGAAGGCCCAAGCACTTTCTAGGGGGTCAGGGGGCATTGCTCCCGGCCCAGAAAATCTTTGAAATTTTAATCCTTAGAATCGCTGAAAATGCACGAAATTTATAAAATCAGTACAAATATTCCAAATATACAAGCCAATTTTTACCCAGGCAACTCGGCACTGAATGTGAATCACGTAGATCTCAGTGGCAGCAATTAAAATTCTCAGCCAGAATTAGATATTATAAGCCACACTGCACAGCTCGACCACGGCTCTGCCTCTCCTCAATCAACTGGTTTTTATTCTCACTAAGAAATCTGAGAGCGTTTAGTTGTTATTATCGTAAAAAAATTGCTATTCTCAGCTTAGATTACCGTTGAAACTGCTTTATGTAAACTGGCACTACCATTTTGTTTTCTAAAAAAAAATTTTTTCAAACCTCAAGCTGGCTACGGGCTTGTAAACTGAAAGCAACTAGTACATAACTCAACTAAATAATGCAATTTTTAAAACTACAAAAAGTAATTTAAACCATCTTTTTAGTCATAAAACTAAATATATAAAACTGCTAAATAAAAATGCTTCAGAAAGCCTCACTTGGTCCCATATTAATGAGCTCTGTAAGCTTTCTTCCACTTCTTAGCCCGTGCATCCATTACAGCGACAAGACAACTGCGAGTTTCTTCACTGCTGCTTTCAGATGTTATCAGGTCTCTCATGGTGTTGATAAATACACCCGCTTCACAACAACCCTTTGCAAAATCGAAAGTTTCATAGCATTTGACAAGTTCCCAGCAAATTTCTTGAATAGTAATTCTTTCTGTTGATGCTTTTAACAACTTTGTCGCGAGGTTAAAAAGAGGTACCTCAAGAACGCGAATAGGTTCACCAGAGATTTGTATGAGCCGGTAAACGTGTGAAAGCAAAGTAAAGAGCTTTAGTGAATTCTCTGGATCTTCTTCGCAATCGTTCATTACGTTGTGATATTCGCCTTGAAGTTTCTTTAAAAAGTTCATTCTGATTTTCTTGGATGATTCTGTACGCTCCTGAAAAACATTTTCAAGAGATCTGACGGTCTTCGCAGCACTTTCGGAATGTGAAAGTCCTTTACAAAACAACTCAATTCGCTCGACATCTTCTTCCATGCTCGTGGTAGATGCTTTGCTCGATGAGATATTACATTCTTGTTTAATTTCGGTAGGTTTTTGCTCCGGCCTTCTCCCAGGTGGTACATAACGAGCTAATTCAGGCTTTTTATTTTTCTTGGCTATCAATTCCGACATGACCTCTCCGAGATAACCCGCCCTTCTTACCACAACACAGCTAGAACAACAACACTTTGACCTGTGATGAAAGTGAAGTTAGTGTGTCATCTTACCGCAACCATCCGATTGGTTGTTGGCAAAAAAGGCGCGAAAACTCATGGGACCGCAGAGCGACACACGTGCCACCAGTTTTTTTTATAGGATTTCCTGAGAAAAGTAAATGTACGGGGTTTTAAAAACTTTCTGTCAAATATTTGCAAATAATTTTCCGCACTGGGAAGTATTGTCTATTAGGTCTTGTTGGGTTAGAATTAGGTCTTACTTAGAATTATTTGAATATCAAAATAGGTGAGATTTTTTTGCACAATTTGTATGCATATCTTGAGCACGTCCCAAAATTAAAAAATCAAAACGGAAACTTACCAAAATATATTTTTAATACCTTGAAAGTGAAAGAAAGAGCTGCCGAAATGAAAGCTGTATGATGTCATTTAACATGTTTTGGACCTGTGTGGCTGTAAGGAACAGTCTGAAGGAATTTCTCGAAAAAAGTAATACTAAAATTACTATGAACTTGCTATGATGAACGATTCGCTTTTAATTAACTTTTTGTTGTTTTCCTGATCTTTTTGTCGTTTTATATTTTTCTCTCAAACATTTTTTTTGTTTTATTTCCTTCTGTTTTTGAACAAATATATCACTTATTGCGTTATCAATCTTTGCATCACTATAAAAAAGACTTATCTATTTTAAATCTCCCATGCACGTCCGAAAAGTTATTTTAAATTCTTCCCACTATGGTGCAACACTTATATGAAATGTATAGTTTCCATTGAAACACCAACCATTATCCGTTTAAGACATTTGTGTGAAAATTTAAAGTATGCGTTACGGACATAATTAGTATTTCCTCGAAGTAACACTTGCTAGACCAATGACGCGCCATTTTGCTTTCCCCGTGACTAATTCTATTCATCACGTGTAAATTCATCGGCGTATCGGAACACAAAGGCTACAATGAAAACCGGAAAAACAAAAGAGAACCTGATGGTTACTAATTGCATTAATGAAAGTTTTTTTTATCTAGCCAGAATAAGAAAGAAAAACAAATGAAACTGACTAGATTTTTATTTTCACGACTTTTCGAAGTCATCATAACGGCATTATCAAGTGATAAATACAAGTGCTAGAGTTTAAATAGATGGAAAGCATAATTTGCATACTAAGTGTTGTAAAGAATGTTATACAAATAACTCCGCCTTGATTGAGTCACTTTGGACATTTTGAGAAGGAGACAATTAACGTATAGCATTTCATAAATTAAACAGTCATGTTTAGTCTTACATTTTCGTAAGACTTTAAAGTGCTAGTTGATATTATCAGGCAAACAAACGTGTTTATTAGTGAATTGTTTCTTGATGCTAGACGAATTAAATTTGGACATTTAGAAAAGGTGACAATTCCCTAATTTATAGCATTTCATAAATTAAACAGTCATGTTTAGTCTTACGTTTTCGTAAAACTTTAAAGTGCTGAATAATATTATCAGGCAAACAATCGTGCTTATTAGTGAAATGTTTCTTGATGCTAGACGAATTAAATTTATGTTCCTCACAACGAAAATGAGAACGGCGTTTTAACTTAGGCAGTGCGCGCTACCACGACGGACGGACGCACGCACGCAGGGTAAAAAGGCGCGAAAACTAATTTTGAAGAGCTCAATCGCAAACAAAATGATTGTAAAATTCGTTACACGTACGGCAAGAATCTGGAGCAAAAGTCAGTGTTAAAGTAATTGTAAGTAATAATTATTTACTTAAAAAGATTTATTGACAATTTGTTCGGTGCTTGAAGCCATAACATTGATGAAAAACTTCGTAGTTCTTGACAGACCAACACGGAGACAAAAAGCGGATTGTAGACCTCCGTGATGATCACCACGACCGCATGACGTGTTCAGATACGCGACATCTGCTGACAGTTTAGTTCCGGTTGGCCTCCGTGACAGCAAGAACGCCTGGTACTTATGCTCTCCAATTATTATTGGCCACGCCTGAGCCATTTTTCGACTCAATATTTTTTTGTGACCGCGCTTCAAAGTTTAGGATTATGGCAGAAAGGGAGATTCATGCAGTCTAGGAGATTAAGGCTTGAAAACAGAAGACCACAAGAAAAGAAACGTTTAAATTTAAATGCTTTGGAATTCAGAGAACCATCGTACTCTGGGAATGGTAAGTAAGAACTATCTCCCTAAGTGAATAGTGGTGGATATAGACCAAGACGCAAAGCGTTGAGGTATATATCTAGCGCTAATTACCGACCCTGAGATGAGGGAGATACACCTTTTTATAAGAACAATAAGGCTCGGATTGGCTGAAATTAAGAACAATCTAACAATAAGCTCAGGTTGAGGTTGAAAAATAGTGAAAATGTTTCTAGTTGAAACGTTGGGGAATAAAACAATTGACCTTTGCAGCCTGTGGGCGAGGACAGCGCGCGAGAGAGAACAAAAAGCACAGTGGCCAGTAATCTTGGATAAATGTATAGAGATCTCCTCAAAAGACAATCAGCTTTGTTTTTCAATGCCTTGTCTTTTTGTTTTGATTTCTCATCATTATAAACCACTCACAGAAATAAGAAAAAAATCTAATTTTTTTAAAAATTTATTATGTGTTTCAATTGACAAAACAACAACTGGAGATCAAAAACGTTTCGAAATTTTGCGGGCTTCCTGTGTTATTTGGAGACTTACCTAGGCTTCCTGTTGTGGTGTTAGGACAGTTAAAGTTTACATTGTTTTCTTTCTTTGAAAATAAAGTGCATTTTTTCTCATACAATTTTTTGGAATTGTATTGCAATTGAACCAACAGCAATTTTATATACATAAATTAATTGTATTGCAATGAAAGAGTCGTAAACAAAAATCTTTCATATTGTATAAATTTTTTCGATCCAGCAGAAAACGAAGCAGTTTTAGTAGGCGAACCCATATGATATAAACAATTTAAGGCATAGAAATTTGTGATGTTACTTTTTATTTATTCAGCTGTGAAAAAAACCAAAGGTAAAGCCAGTACTCCAGACAACACCGAATGATGTCATCTTGATATTTGAAAATTCTCAAAGCTTGAACGGATATTGTTTACAGAACATCTTTTTGTTATTTTGTAAGCACAAGGAAAATTGGACAGTAAAATTAAAGCCGCGAAAATAATTTCATATGATACTTCAAGACTTTGCATAGTAAGTATTGGCCAATGTGAATGTGTTAGCAAGTCTATTTGTAGGTTCTAAAGCGCTTCTTGGCTAAATATAAAGTGAAAAAATACTCTACTCTCTTGTCCTAGTTTCTTGCTTCCGGTGAATGTATTAAACGAAGTGTTAATAACTCGTAAAAGTTATTGACCTTTATGTAAAAACATATTTAATTCAGATTTTATCTTTAAATCTTAGAGTCCTTTTTCTACGAAATCATGTAGAAGAAAACTTATATTACAACCCACCTCACTTCTTCCTTCTCAATGGGGTTGCCGTACAGCGATTTGATGTATAACTCGTTTCTTTTCCTATAAACTTCCCTTTTGCCTTCAAGTTTGTGTTTCTCAATATCATGATGAGATGCAATAGTCTCTAGGGAGACAGTTCGTTTTGAATCGACCGGTTTCAGCGGGTTTATTTTACTCATCAGAAAATAAGAAATAGGTTTAAAGCCAACAACCAGAAAAGAGCAAATGCTGTGTTTTCCCGATGCAATCGCCTCATTTGTCTCATAGCAACATTGTGTTGCTCCGCTGACCGAGTAATAGCGCTGGCGTGTAGTCGTTCTTATCCAACATGGCCGCCGACTAAGTAGTAAAGAAGCTCATAAAATCTGGAATAAAAATTGGAAAATAGTGTTGCGATGGGAAGTGGAGAGTCAACTCGCAGTCTTACTGTCGAAAGAGATCGAGAGGGAGGAAATGCAGCAATTATAAAGGTTATCTGTTGGACTCCTTACAGTTACATAAGAGAAATTATGTTATTTCATCGTAGCTCTGCATTGATGCATCTTAATTCTATTAAAACTATTAAATCTCAGTCCTAAGTCAGAAAATGATTCATAAATGTATACTTAATCCTTATTCCGAGTTTTTTAAGTGCTTAGCATGTGGGATTATCTTGCTAGTCATGCGTTTCTCAAACACATGATATTATGGTCATATACTAATCCTTATCACATTTAGTTTTGATTTGAGTTAATTGTCAAGTTGTTTAAATGGATTAAGAGTGTTACATTCGTGGAATTTAAGTCCACTTCGGTCAGCATCAAATTTATTTCCCATGTAAATGTTTGTGAATTGCTATATCTAATTAATTACCAACAGATAAAATAAACATAAAAATATAGGGAACTGTGTTTTTTATTGTTTATTAACTGTATATCTTTTATTAGATAATTATATATTTTATTTATGAACACCGATAATTTTTGTAATTATATTCAAGGATCTTGATATAATTTAACTTTAACAAAAGTTTTTTAAATTACTGGAAAATGTCTGTTCATTGGCTGTTTATTCAGGCTCTGAAAAGATAAAACAATGGTCTCTTTTCTACAAATAATAATAATGATAATATTACTTGTATCGACTTAATTTTTGAAACTCGGTACACTTTTTTAACGATAAAACTGAGCTTTCGGTTCTAACTAGAGCCTTGATCATAATGACTACAGTCACACAGTCAAGGTCTTTTATACTCTGACACGCGTGACTGCAGTAGTGGGTCCCAGAGAGTGAGACAGGTGTGTGCGACCTTGGTTGCGATTGAGGTTGAGCTTGTTGACACACGTATATATATATATCGCTTCGCGCACTCCACGTCGGTACCAAGGTCACACATGCCTGTCTCACTCTTGGGATCCACTACTGCAGTTACGTGTGCCGGAGTTTAAAAGAACTCAACCACATGACTGTAGTCATTGCGATCATGGCTCTAGTTAGAGCCGAAAGCTCAGTTTTATCATTAAAAAAGTTTACCGAGTTTCAAAAGTTAAGTCTATACAAGTAGTGATTTCTTCACCGGTATAGATGAGTCTTCTCTCTAAATAATAATATTAATAAAAATAACAATAATAACGTTATTTAGGTCTTAAGTTTATTTAGCTGGTCAAAGGCCTACTAATTGCTGGATGCCATCTTTACCACTCTAAGGTGCATGGAAAACTTTCACATGACAGACACACACACATAAACACACATATGTCTGTGAGGACCTATGGTTTATGCCCTTATCTGAGAAGACATGAAAGTCTAGAACAATTTGCAGATGCTAGAGCAAAGGCAGCGCTTTCTCCTCAATTATTTTAAAACCCTGAGTGTTGGTTCAGCTGGGAGTCAAAGCTGAGAACCTCCTGCATGATAGACTGGCTCCTTACCAATTAACCAGGCAATGGTAACTCATTAACTAGGTGGTAGTCAGAAGTGTTAGCAGTCTTGATTTTGTTTGCAGTACAGGTATCAGGTGTTGAGGAACATGTCCCTATGGGCAAAGAATAGTCACAAGTTTATTGATATCAATGATCTTTAAAATATATTTTTGCATAAAACAAACTTTTGTAGTGTGAAGAAATTAAAATAAATTTTTTTATTTTTAAGGTATCTGAGAATGTTGTGCGGCGTCTGCAAGGTCATAAGGAGTTACCTTTGGAAACAGATGAAGTACTCACCAAAGGTATCGGAATATTTGTATATCATGTACATGTCATCACATTATCACCACCTCTAGCATAATCAGCTTTTTTGTGTTACTTATTATTAATTGCGCCATTGGTATGTAAGGCCACTGTCATCATTATTTTAATTAATACTTTTATCATAATCATCATTATCATAGTCATCAATATACTCATTATTTTCATTATACACTGTAATCATCATGTTCTGTCTCTCTTTTGTAAAACTGAAATAGTCCCCTATTGTACCTAATAAATCATTGTCATTGTCGTTGTCATTGTTCATCTATATTTTCATCAATATTGATAAAAAAAGTTTTTGAAAAGTAAAATAATTTATCATGATAGCTTTTGCTGGTCGGTGGCATCATCACAAATGAAAAGAGAAGAATATAATTATCTGTCCTGGTATTATATGAAATTATTTTTTACATGGAAAATACACATAAAGTGAGCAAAGGTTTGTGGGTACAAGTGTGAATGAGAAACAAATAAAATGAGCAGGTACTGTGTAGTATAATTGAAAATCATTTATTGCATTGCTTGTGGTGAGAAGATCTCGCAGGCTTGTGACTGGGTACAACACAAATATTCCAGATTTATTCAGGTGTTTTCTGTTCACACTTTTAGAAGTCAGAACAGCTGTAATCATTTTTAAAACCCTGTTTTAGATGACATTAACAGATTATGGAAGGAACTTCAGCAGCAAAAATCACATTTAGAACATCAAAAGGAACACCTCCAAGAAATACTGCAGCGAGCCTTTGATGAGGTTTGTATTCTAATTGGATACTTTAAGCAAATACTGTTGAACAAAATTTTAGGGAGTAAAAATGAGTTAAGTTGTCGTTTTTTGAAGAAATATGTTTTTGAAATCCATCTTAGGGACGTCAGGTTGAGGCAAAGAGGTTACTGAAAGATGGCAAAACAAGTGAGAAAATGTCAAGCAAAGATAAAACAGAGATTAAAAACCAGATGATACACCTGGGAAAAGATTCAGGGAAAGATGATGAAATTGTAGCTGAATTAAGTTATTTAAGAGAAAAGGTAGTGTGAAAGTAATACCAAAATTTTGATGATGATGATAATGATTACATGCAGACTTATGATGATGATTATGAGCAATGAAATTGTGTTTTTGATTAGATAAAAAAAAGTATGATAAAATTTGCATATTAGTGCACTGCACATGTGCTACATGACTCAAAAACAAATGATGATAGAATTATTCATCTAGAATAATCCTTGTGAGGTGTCCAGATTCACCTTACAGCTATTGCCTTCACATATTCCCTCCATCTTGCTTTATCATATTATAAGCATCTGCCTTCTTCAAACTAATTTTCTAAATATTTCCTCCTTGACTTCGCTTCTTCATGTTGTCTTTAGTCATCCTCTCTTTCTCTTACCAGCTATGTCATATTATATGCTCTGCCTCACTTACAACATCATCTTATCTCCTAAAAATGTATCCGGCATATAATTATATAGAACAGAATATTTCATTGAAACAATCGTTTTCCAGTTACATGTCGGTTCTCTACTGACAAAATGATGGAACTGAAAAATGGTTTCTGATGGCGATATGAATAAAATCAGTTGTACAAATTTGTAAAAAAATACAACAGTGGCTATTGGTTCTCTAAAGTGTTAACACATCAAGTATAACCAACAGAAGAGAGCAATTCTGATAGCGATTTTTAATATACCATATTAGATACACTGAAAGGCTATGAATTTCCATATTAATATAGAAGCTCTACATTTAGCGAAAAGATGTAATGTTTGCTTACTAGAAATTCCTTTATTTTAAAATCCCAAATTTGGTTTTAAATCTCTTTTATAAAAGAAAAGTTCCTGTGATGAAAATATTACGGAGCCAAAAAGTGGTTTTCAGTAGTTTCCCATGAATCAGTTACAAGGAACCCAAAAAAAAAAAACTAGTTTTTAAAAGTTTCTGAAATCTCCAGGCCTAAATAAAACACTTCATTTGTCATTGCCACCTTATACAATGTCTCACTCAGTCCCAGTATCTCCATCAATTCTTTCAGTTGTTTTCTTTTCCATTAGCTTTACTACCCCACACATTGCTCTGCCATAATCTCTTTCAGTCCTTCTCAGAGAAGAGAATGAAAGAATGAATAATAAATGACAATAAAAAAAAAAGTTATTAAAAGTAATGTTTCTTGTTCAGAATTTTCAAGTTATCTGAGAGTCTTTGTACTGTAGGTCTGAGGAAGATATAACATGTATATTATGTTAATGTAAAGGACAGTACACAGATTTGTACAGCCAGTTAAAGTATTGCTTGACCTTTTTAGGTCGCACAACAAGAGAAAATTACATCAGAACATTTCCATGATGCAGTTGAAGAAATTAGGAAAAAATTCAGGTTGGATTAATATTGTTGTTTTACAGTATTTTCTTAAAAACCTTTTTATGAAAGCATTAGGTCCTCC
>JAPEIX020053194.1:0-11407 GCA_026122405.2 Zoanthus sansibaricus | reverse complement strand
AACAAAATAAGAACATTTTGAGGCTGAGATGATCGAAAAATAAAGAACATTGAGCCTGAGCTAAATTTTACTGGTTCTTAATAAAAAAAAAAGAGTGTAATCATGAAAACTTTCTTTTTATTTTTCTTATTTTTTCATTGTCGACAATCGTGAAAGGCATTTATTTAAAGATAAAAAATTATGCATTCTAGCAATGGAACAGTTTTCAAAGAGTTTCACACAGATGTCCTTTTTCTTCTCTCTTACAGAGAAAACATTCCTAATTGATCTATACATTTAAGGGTTAGTTACTGGAAGTGAGTAGTTTGTTAACATATAAACCCACGCACTGGCGATAAAATGAACGAGAAATCTAAATAACTAACGAGGCGAAAGCCGAGTTCGTTATAAAAAAATTTCGAGTTCATTTTATCGCTGGGTATATATGTAAACAAACTACGAACTAAAAGTAACTAACCCTTTTAATAAACAATCTGAGTTCACTGCATTGCAAGGCGCTCCACAAATTAACAATAAGCAAAAGTCGAGTTTGAACAAATAAATTTTTAAAATTAAATAAGTACATAATAAAAATGGCATATTAAGTTCAAATAGAATAAAATAGAAATCACAAAACGTTGTTCATGAATAAAGATTTTAAAAATATGCAACTTTTAAAAATTAATGCGAAGAAAATTTTCAGAAGCAAGCAGCGAAAAATTCACTGAAATTTGTCAAAGTCTGAAATTAAATTGCTAAAAAAATGTAGCAAATACCTTGTTTTTGAATTTATCAGCGTGTCCTTTGGGAAGTAAGTTCAATCTTTTAATGAAACATTAAAAGAACACAACCAGTGTTTGAAGCGTCACCATCCCTGATTGAGTAAGTACTGAATCGCCATTTTGAAGTGATTTTTGTCAAAACAAGTCAGGAATCTGCACATTTTCGATCCCAAATGTATGCACCATATAACAAACCAATTACAGTATAACAATTTGTAAATCCGGTATTCAGTAAGTCTGGCAAAAGATTGAATTCAATTTTAAAAAATCCAACAGAAAAACTGATCAAAATTGTCCCAAACTGCTTCACAACAAACCCAAACTTCAAACACGTACCTAAAAGGCGGGAAAGCTGCTGGACGTGCGCCAAAAAGCCCGCCAAATTAAACAACTTGATTGTATGCTCTGATAAACTTTCGCTGGAGTAAAAGCTTAATAAAAATCATTTTGGTGATTTAGACAGTAGTTTGAATTTTCTGAAGACTATAGGTATGGACCCAAACGTATATGATTTTTTATCTGCACGGTGAAGCCCTATATTCACAGATATACCAAAATCACTTGATCGATTTTGACCAATTGCAGGCGCGGTTTTTTTACAGTGAATGAAGGTTGCTTATTAAATCACGTTATGCGAACACGGAAAACGTTTTCTATTGATTAAAAAAATTAAATTCTTAAAAAATACAATACACTAATGAGAACTTTTTAACTTATTTTTCAGTTTAAAAAATGATCAAATGGGTACATTCTCAAAACAATGACATGACATTGTTGGCATTTTCTAGACTAGCTAATCAAAGTTCGCTTTAGAAACTCAAAATAATATTTCTCTTGGTCGGCGAAGCAGTTTTCCCTTTCGTAAACCGTCGTTGCCATTTGAAGCAGTCAATGCCATACTACAAAACAGTTGATGCCTTTTGAAACAGTTGATGCCACGTCAGGAAACAGTCCATGCCATTAGTTACAGCCGACATCGACCGTTCAAAATGGCATTGACTGTTTTGTAGTAATGGATCGACTGTTTCAAATGGAACGACGGTTTACGAAAAAGAAAATTGCGTAGGCGAATTGGCAGGAGTCTTGTTGAAATAATTTTTGAAAGACATCAAATTACACTTTAAAAATTATTACAGAAGCGTTGAACAAACGCATTCTCCAAAGAAAAAAAAGTTTGACTTTGCTGATCACGGTTATTTCATACGAGAAACATTAACTCAACCAGGTAATCAATAATAGCAACGCTAACTTCCTTGCCATGACGGGAATATACATTCCTTGTAGGCATGCATACTAAAAAAAAGATCAAGATATATTAACACAAGTGCATGTTTGTATGTTTTCTTTGGTTCAGTTGCCAACTAAAAAGTTTCAAGTTATCTGACAAATCACGCAATTTAGAAACAAAATAATGGTCGCCCGTGTAACAAAATAGAAAACATTTTGTTAAATGTAAAGAACTGTAATACAAAACGTTTGTAAATTCATTTGAATTACTGTAAAAAACGTTTTGAAATAGTACGTTTATATATAAATACTTGTCTTTGAAGGCCGAAACCGCATATGAAGTTGCGTGTTTTGTTCTTCCGACTCTTTTTCATCCAAACTTGTAAAATCTTGAAAATGAATGGAATCGGAGAGCTTGAAAGGTGAAAAATCGATGTCATAAATGTAAACAATGTTTTTTTTTCAAGCATGCAAAATTATATTCTTATCAAAATCTAAGCCACAGCATTATTTTTAAAATTTTGTTAAAACTGATGTTGCCAGCTTCAGCCTCAATATTTTTATAAGCTATGTTTTTATAAAAAAAAAGAGTATTGTGTTTTCTGAGTTTCGGATTCAAGTTTGTTCCCGGTTCTGTTTCCCATTCATCAAATTCAATAAGTAAGATCAGAAGATCTCTTTTTCTTTCTTTTTCTTGAAATTTTGCTCAATTTAAATGTTTTTATTTGTGATAGAATATTAACTTGCTGTTGCACCGGGAAGTTTTGTACTTTCACCGCGAAACGCAAAAGTTGTTGTGACGTCACAACCATGTTTACACATATGTCTGTATGACGTTTCTCGATCGTGGGCAAAAGGCTTCCCTCTTTAATAACCTTCAATGATTTCTCTTTTTCCCTTGCGTACTGCGTGTTCTTCTAACGTGGCTGAAATCGACTGAAAACCAGTTCAGGGACATAAAGATGGTCACTTTATATCACACAAAAGTAACCTTTACTTTATTAGATTCTGAGAGAAATCGAGATTGTTGGCAATGCCTTGCCAATGAGGCTTTTAAAGTGTTGTTGTAACAGCTGCAACAGACACTAATTTTCATACTCACTTTAATTTCATTTTAAAGGAGTCGGAAGTCATACCCGCTGCTAGTATCATAGGCATATTCCGTTTAATTACATTTTCCTCCAAACAAAACTTGAGTAATAAAAATTTATCATATATATTGTGACAGGATATCCGTGTGATAAACCGTGAAGAAAATTCTTTTCAGTGAAGTGATGCAATATCATTTCACGGTATTCTTATCCAATCAAGTGATTCGATAAAAATCTCTTATCCAATCACTGCTCTTGTTTTTGATGATCGACGTCAGAAGGCGAGAGTTTGAAGTTTTCTTAAGCTTATCTCTTATTGTCATTTTGACAATAATTTTGATAAAGTCAAATTTCGTTTTGGTCTTGGAATATGACAAGGCTTGATACAACTTTATCAGTATATAATAAAAAATAAATTATGACATGGCAAGATCCATTTATCGTTTCTATTTACTTGTTTTGGTATTATACCACTCTCTCGCACTAAGACTCGCTCGTTCGCGTTATGATACCAAAACTCGTGAAAAGTCTGATGTCAAATCTTGCCATGTAATAATCTCTATATACACTACTAGACCTCAGGTTAACTTATGCCCCTTGTGAATGGCAAGCTAAGGCTCAAACTAAGCAACAAACTTGTTTTTGGTCATTTGAATCAGATTGCAGGGAAATAAACAAATCAGCCAATATTTCACAGATTTTCAATCTTGCTCCATTTGTCGGAAGATAAAAACATGACTAAATCAATCGGCATTGTAAAAAGGTCTGGTTTAACTTGCCGCCAAATAAGCAGATGTATCCATTCCCAAGCTTTTATAATTAGGGAGAAAACTGGTTTTCTTGTTTTTGTATGAAATGTATTGCAAGGTTTTTGTTACCAAAAAGCTTCAAAGAAGGATGAATTTTGTGTCGTTTCCCTTATATCTCCTCTCTGTTGTGATACACGCTTTTGTATAAGAACCAGTACATTTTGCCAAGGCTCATTGTTCTTGATTTTTTGGGTGCCTCAGCCTTAATTTGTTCTTATTTCTGTGATCGGTTTGAAATGATATTAGGAAATAAAAACAAAAAGACAAGGCATTGAAAAACAATGCCGATCCTCTGTATATCGAGAAGATCTCTGTACTCTTATCCAAGATTACTGATCATTGTGCATTTTGTCCTCTCTCGCAGTCCTCGCCCACAGGCTGCAGAGGTCAATGATCTGTTGCCTAACGATTTTAAAAGATTCAGTAAAATTTTTTCAATCTCAGAACGAGCTTGTTCTTAAATTATTCTATTAAAATTTTCAGCCAAACTGAGCCTCGTTGTTCTTATAAAGTTCTTCTTCTAAAAGTATTGATTTAAGCAGTTTGAAATATCATTATTTGTTTTCGATTCTTTTGTTTGAAAAGGAGTGCCCATGAAACAGTTAATTCTTTTCATTTTTCACTCACTTTGATTCATTGAAAGTATTTATATATATATAAACATTTTGATTGGTTTTCTATTCTATGATGTCATACGCGTCAGCCTAATGGCCTATCACATTGCTACTTGATACTGAATGTACTGTCCATTAGGTTTGGTCAAAATAGTTTAATTCTTTCTATTTTGTTTTAAAGTTGTTTTTTTTTTCAATTGTTTTAGTCTTTGTCATACTGAAGTTTTGTCGCTTTGCTATCTTTAAAAAAAAAACAAATTTATTTCGTGTGAAAAACAAATCGATTTAGATAAGCGAGAAAAAGCATTACATTTTACAAGAATATAAAAAAAACATATTTACATTTGCTTTGTGAGCTCTAGGGTAAAAACTACTCAGATTAATAAATTGAAAGGCCGTAAATGATCACTGTAAAAAAAGCTTGACCGAGTTTAATCTTAAATGTCTGTAAAATTCTATAAGGTCAAATTTAAGTTTCGGTCAAAAAAATTTCCGTTTTTTCATCAGCATCTGCATTAGTCGAAAGAGTTGTCGCATTAACTTTTTAATTTTTTTTTTAAAAAAAAACAGATGTATTGTCGATCTGCTCCATGAGCTGAACGTAAACAAAAATGTCGTTTTCTGTGCTCCCTATTTGCTGCAAAAAAGATATAAAAATAAAAACCTCGAACCGCATTTATATATACAACATTTTCTGATGAGAAACCAGGAATTTTTTTTTATTCAATCTTATGTTTATTGACCAAAAACGGTTTTGTTTCAAGATTTGCAGGTCTAACTTCATAAACTTAGGTTTATTAATAAACAGCCTTATTGATTCTGTATCTTTTGAATCTGAACAAAGACATCAAATTAATGACAAAACTTTTCATAAAAGACATAATGCAACTTGAAACTTCGTTGAAATCAACGAATAATATTGAGAAACAAGCGTCACAGATATTAATTTACTGCCTACTGGAAACAGACTTAACTTACAATACACGTTTTTTAAATTCATTGTTACGTTCAATTAATATAATTTTGAAATAAAGTAGGAAAAAAAAAATCATCACCTTTGCTCGAGTGGGTTTGCTGCAAGTCTGCCGAAGGCAACAATTTTCCATTTTTTTGAAAATAACGTTTGTCATACGTTTCATCTTTACTTTGAAAGGATGTTTTTTTCTTTAGAAACACCGACGCTGCCTTTAATAATGAAATTCTGGCAAGATGATGTATACTGCAATTTCTAATAAATGTATGAGAAGTCGGATGTTTCAGATCAAGGTATCGAATAATGATGCAAAATATTTTAATGCTCAAATTGATTATCTTTTTATTTTCACAGCAAAAGTTTCTTTTGAGGCTTTGTACTAATGTTATAACTGTATAATGGAAAAGTGTTTTGACTGTAATATCCGCACTGAGACAGCGCTACAATAATAATTACTGATAATGAACACAAGTTGGTGCGTATGTTTACCAAACGGACTCAGAAACCGTCCTTCAATGGCTCAATGCATTGAATTAAAACCTTTCTTATAGTAGTAGAAATGTTTTTCTTTCTTCCTTAAGTGGGTAGAACATCGCCTCTGGTTCTGATGAATGTGCATTGATAACTTCGACGCAAGTAATCTACCATTAAAACTGTGTAAGTTGTGTCTTTTCTTTTTTAAAAATCTCACCAAAGTGCAAAAATCTGCATTAAAAGCAGTTTCAAGACAGGCAGCTGTTTTTAGACAAAAGCAATTTGTCTAAATGAATAATAAGATTTGATTTTGTCATGGCATTAGTTCAGCAAACTAAATTCTTTAAAGGAAATGAATGACCACCATTGTTGAAGCGAAAATGTTTCCGTGAACTGTGCATACAGTACAACGTTCTTGAACCTCAAAAAATGTATTTTAATTAAGAATGCAAAGAAAAAACATGCTAGTAAATGTTGAAAAGTACATGAATCCATAACTATTGTTGCTATAAAATACTCAAAGTAACTAGATAACACTTATTTATCGATAAATCTCACAATACCTGGATTACTACAAGATAAACATTAGCGAGAAAATAAATGAGTTACTGGCACGGAACTATTGCTCGCGACAGATGACATAACAATCTTCATAAATCATTTTTTCGTTTCTGTTTAATACTTTTATCTGTTAGAAACGCATGTTTTACGTTTTTTAAGAAGTGCATTATTTTTTTTGCTTTAGAATGTATTTAAATTATAAAGTTCAAAATAAATAGCCTATAGTGTCACAGAATTAACTGCATGAAGAGCATGAAGAGGAGAAATCCAAGACAGTTCTAGTTCTTTAATTCATCAGAAATACTAACCATTTCCCATTTCGTTTGCTTCTTTATACCTACCGCTATACATTTTACATTGATACTGAACCTATTTCGTTTAATATAAGTGACTTAAGTTGGTACACAGGATCTTAAGCAACGTACACTAAGATGAAACGATCGGTTTCTTGAGACTCCTAATTCATGATAGCTCAAAACTCTTAAAACGTACATGTAATATATGTTAGATCTTTTTAAGAGGCTGAAATCGTTCGTTGAAATTCTTAGCCATAAAAGATCTTGCAGATTTGCGACTAAAACGAGACAAACGACTAATTGTCAAGTCAGGACTCCGACAGAGTTCAACGTTATTCGTCTGCTCTCTTCGTTTCTCCTTCACGAGGGATAATAAAGTGTTCTTAAACTCGGGAATTCTAAATGAATAGATAATTGGATTGGCAAATGAGTTCGCGTACTGCAGAAGCTTACAGAGGCAGACTAGAGAAAAATCAGGGAGACAGTTCCTCGATTTATCTAGCTTGGCGCAAACCCAGTATGCAGTGTTGATAATTTGAAAAGGAAGCCATGTAAGACCAAACACGACTGTAATAATTGTCAACGTCTGTGCAAGTTTAACATTCCTTACGTCTGTTTTTCCCTTGTGCCAATTTCTCAAAACTGTGCGAACCCAGATAGCTACATGTGCAGCTATCGTTACAACAAATGACAGCAGTAGGCAAATTGATGTTGTATAGAAAAACACGTCAAAGGATACAATCTTGAGTTGATCGAAAAAGTATAGCACAGCCATGAGAAGCGACAAGAACCAAACCGTTGCAAGGAGCGAAAAGTACAACTTTGCTCTGCAGAGTTTGTGTTTTAAAGGGCAGTAGATGGCGTACACTCTCTCCAAAGCTATCACAACGAGTGTGAAGACGGACGCAAATCCAGAGAAGATGTCGACGCTCATATAAATATACACAGAAGTATGCCATCGCTGCTGTTTGTGACGAAGCCACTCAATAAGAGTGTGGAGGTACAATGGTAAAGACACACATCCAACCATCAGGTCCGCACAGCAAAGATTCAGGATAAAATAATTGGCTCTCATATTCAGCATCTTCGCCCGATTTGCGTAAAAGGCATAAAGAGCAAGCAGGTTAAATACGAGTATAGCAAAGTTTGTAACTCCGAACGCTGTGCACCACGCTGCAATACCATTGAAAGATGAAACCCAGCGCGACGTACTTAGGGACGAGTTGTTCATCCTTATCATACCAGCGCCCTGTGTGGATAGAGTATTCAGGGCCCGTTATTAAAAAGCAACGTCACATGTTTGCTGTATTGACAATAACTTCTCCGGATGAAAATGATAGGTTTAGCAAAACATCCTGTTTGTGGTTTTATTTTTCGGAAGATGTTTCGATGTATATTTTCTTACTATAATAAACGGAACCGAAAACTCATAAAAAAAACCCTGAAACCCGCAAGAGTTCCGTTAGGAATACCGAAAATAAACTAATGAAGCCCTCAGAGCTTTGCCAAAACCTTGACCGTCAGAACTCCTTATCTTGAATAAAAAATAAAATAGAAGACAGAAGTGACTTCATATAGTTTCGGTAAAATAAAGTGCAGTTCAAAATTTAGGAAAAATTACTATTAATAATTCAATTCGGTAATGATCAAAAATGTAACGAAATTCTCGAATACTGAAATTTGTTAAATTACCATCTACTTTTCAAGTACCAAACAAAATTAAAAATCGTTTGTAAAAATCTGATGAAAAGCGTTTTGAAAGCCAGAATTGAAAACATTACACAACAATTTCGAATGAAAATTTTAAAACATTTTAAATTTGGTCAAAACTCCTATCCAAATTATTCTATCAATGTCAAGTCAAAACTGACATTATGACAAGGCTAGGAAAGTCAAACTTCATTTTAGTTTTAAAAACGCATTTAAAAACTGATTTTGGTGAAAAGCTTTCGGTAAAAAGATTAACGTTTAGAATCCTCCTTCCGACGCTTTTTTCTGCTAATAACTGCAACGCTCAATTATTTATCTTAATGAAAAGCATTATTCCAAATATTGTTGCGTTTTCGACCATTTCATATATACTTCTGTCATAAATTCTTCTGTAGCCAGCTATATAGGAACAGTAAATTTGGAAAACACACTTAAAATCAAGTAAAATGTTTCACGTTACGTAAGTCTGACAACTTGTAATAATTTTTAATCGTTGGCCTTTAACGCGTGCTTTCTAAATGCTTTGTTTTTCCTTAAGCCATATTCTCCGACAGACTTTTTATCTTCGATAAAAGGTAATGGTGTGTATTTACGCGGTATCAAATGCAGCTGCAGCCTCCATTGTTAAACTGACAAGTAACCGCAGCAACACTGATGTAAAACAATCTTTGCTCTACTCTTTCGATGGTTAAAATCAGAAACATTTCAAATACATACAACGCAACGCGGCCTTTTTTAGTTTCCAGGTATTTATTAAGAATAATAACATAGATAGGATCCTGGGCGCGCTCTTATTGGTCAAAAATCCATGTTTTATCAGAGTATAAAACATAGAAAAAGCATGTTTTATTGTTTTTCGACACTCGCGGCGTGTAAATCTATATCATAAAGCGGCTCGTGTTTTCTACATTTCCCAAGTGTTCTTGAATGTCCGTCGTGTTTTATCACAGTGTAATACACGGCTTAGGCTTCTTTATTTGTTAAACAAAAAATGCTTATCAAGATTTAGATGTATATTATTATCCTAAGCTACATTCAGTCAGGTAACAAAATACAAAGTTCCTTTTTCCTTTAATAAGTGCTGGCTTCTAGTTTTGATGACCTGACAAGATAACTGGTAAAATAAAACAGAATAGATGCGATAAAAATTCTCACATGGAAATTCTTTATAAAATTGCTTTGTAATATATTTTTTGTTTGCATAAATTAAAGAAACTGCTAAAGTAAAAATCTTGTGTTTCATAATTCATCCCTTCCACCTACGCATCGTACAAACATCTCCCCCAGCTTCATCCTTTGAATAATCACCTTTCTAAATAAAAAGTTGTGTCGCTAAAATATTCTTTCTATCTGTTTCAATTCCCTCGTTATCCAACATAGAACATACTTCTGAATCATATTCGTTTTCTGAACACTAGATTCTTCAACGGAAATAGAAAAAATCAGCATGTGTTGTGAAACAAATAAAGCAACGAAATGAAAACTGAGCATTGAAGATTTCTCCTTATGATATTAGTACTGAAGAGGGAAGAGAATTGACCAATTTTTATGGTATTAAAATTCAATTTGGGTCCGAGGCTTACGGGAATAAAAAGAAAGGAAGACACTAACGAAAAAATAATTAATTTCTTTTGTTTAAGCCTCGGACGCAAGGTGATTTTTAATTTATCGAATTAGTCTATTAAATTACCTATGAAACAATTATTTTAAACTTTAAAATAAAGATTTCATGTGGATGTTGTCAAAACGTGTGATTTATAACTTGTGTAAAATTTTTTTCATTTAAATTTCAACATGAAAGTAGGAATGGTTTTGCGACAATTCCCGCTCGGCCATTTGGAATGTCGTGAGATCAGTACATGGTCACGGAATAGAAACAAATGCAATACAGACAGCCAACTGCAGTGTAGTGTTGCTGCTACGCTTATAATCTTATCAGAAGAAAACGAACAGAAAAATTCGCTGTGGACATTATTGTGCTTCTTACATTATATCAGGATCACACTTAAGAACAATATGCCCAGCATGTATAGAAAGTTTTACCTTTGTATTGCAAAATTATGAATACTGTATTTACTCGAACAAGCGCCAGCGCTTATTTAACTTTTCGCGCCACAAGTACGGCGGTTATTCGAGGGGTGCGCTTATTCGAGTAAATACGGTAAATATGAGGGTTCTCTTGTTTTTGAATGGTTTGCCTAAACTTAAACGATTATTTTTTTGGTTTCGATCGAGTGCACCAGCACGTCTAATGTTTTTATTGTGAGGTTATATTTCTATTTTTATTCCGTTACTTTTTATTTCCCTTCCTCCCCCCACTCATTTTTCCCACCTCCTACTCTTGAACTACCTCATGCACTTCCACTTTCTCATTTCCCTCCCTCCTCCTACTCATTTCTCCCACCTGCTACTCTTGAACTACCTCATGCACTTCTACTTCTTCATTTCCCTTCCTCCCCCTACTCATTTCTCACACCTCCTACTCTTGAACTACCTCATGCACCTTCACTTCCTCATTTCCCTTCCTCCTCCTACTCATTTCTCCCACCTCCTACTCTTGAACTACCTCATGCACCTCCACTTCCTCATTTCCCTTCCTCTTACTACTCATTTCTCACACCTCCTACTCTTGAACTATCTCATGCACCTCCACTTCCTCATTTCCCTTCCTCTTCCTACTCATTTCTCCCACCTCCTACTCTTGAACTATCTCATGCACCTCCACTTCCTCATTTCCCTTCCTCCTCCTACTCATTTCTCACACCTCTTACTCTTGAACTACCTCATGCACTTACACTTCCTCATTTCCCTTCTTCTTCCTACTCATTTCTCCCACCTCCTACTCTTGAACTATCTCATGCACCTCCACTTCCTCATTTCCCTTCCTCCTC